>JAVSCE010014640.1:0-48355 GCA_032199065.1 Smutsia gigantea | reverse complement strand
TTATAGCCACTCTATTATGAGGTGATATCTCATTGTGGTTTTGATTTCCACTTCCTCAGTGATGTGATAGTGAGCATCTTTTCAAGTGTCTGTTCACCATCTGTATGTCTTTGGAAAAATGTTTATTCAGATCCTCTGCCCACTTTTTAATCAGATTATTTGGCTTTTTGTTGTTGATGTATATGAATTCTTTACCCATTTTAGATATTAGCTACTTAGCAGATATATCACTTGCAGATACCTTCTCCCATTCAGTAGGTTCCCTCTTTGTTTTTTTGATGGTTTCCATTGCTGTGCAGCTTTTAGTTTGATATAGTCTCACATGTTTATTTTTGCTTCTGTTTCCCTTGCCTGAGGAGACAACCAGAAAAAAATTATTAATGCTGATGTTCAAGAGTCTACTTCCTATGTTTTCTTCCAGGACTTTTATGGTTTCAGATATTATATTTAGGTCTTTCATCCATTTCAAGTTTATTTTTGTGTATGGTGTAAGAAAGTGGCCCAGTTTCATTATTCTGCATGTAGCTTCCCAGTTTTCCCACCATTTTTTGAAAAGCCTGTCTTTTCTTCATTGTATATTCTTGCCTTCTTTGTCATTTATTATTTGACCATATAAGCATTAGTTTATTTCTGGGCTGTCTATTGTGTTCTGTTGATCTGTATGTCTGTTCTTGTACCATACTGTTTTGATCATCTTAGCTTTGTAGTATAGTTTGAAATCAGAGAACATGGTACCTTTAGCTTTGTTCTTTCTCAAAATTTCTTTGACTGTCTGGGGTCTTTTGTGGTTCCATACAAACTTTAGGATTATTAGCTTTAATTCTGTAAAACTGCCATTGGTATTTTGATAGGATTGCATTGAATCTGTAGATTGCTTTGGGTAGTATGGCCATTTTAACAATATCAATTCTTTGTTTCCATTAGCATGGGTTATCCTTCCATTTATATGTGTTTTTGAAAATTTCTTTCATCATTGTTTTTAGTTTTCAAATTACAGGTCTTTCCCCTCCTTGGTTAGATTCATCCCTAGGTATTTTTTATTTTTAATGCAACTGTAAATGGGGTTGTTTTCTTAATTTCTTTCTCTCTGCTTGTTTGTTATTTGTATATAGAAACCAACAGATTTCAGTATATTGATTTTGCAACACGTACCTTTACTTAATTCTTTTACTAGTTCTAATGGTTTTTTGGTGTAGTCTTTAGGTTTTCTATATATAGTATCATGTCTTCTGCAAATAGTGGCAGTTTTACTCCTTCATTACCAATTTGGCTACTTTTATTTTTTTTTATTGTCTGATTATTGTGGCTAGGACTTCCAGTACTATGTTGAATAAAAGTGGTAAGAGTTGGCAACCTTGTCTAATTACTGATCTTAGCGGAAAAGCAATCATCTTTCTGCCATTGAGTATGATGCTCTCATATGTCAATTAGTTGCTAAGGGACTAAATCCTAAACAAAACCTATCTACCAACTTATTAGTGTACATTTTCTTTCTGGAGAAACAAAAATATTGCTCATATTTTTTTAAGTCTATTTTTAGGATGTCTATTGGCAAAATCTTTTTTCATTTTTAAAACTTTACTTAACAATAAAACTGCTTTAGTGCTTACTTTGATATTAGGTGATGTGTTATGATACTAAACAGTACCCACCCCCACCACACACATGATTCTTTTGTCAAAATCAAAACATCTTTCTCAGAGCAAATGTCTAGAAGGGGAACTTCTCTCAGTGGAAATGGATGCAGTGATTTAGACTGTTTTTCTCTTACATTATTTCATACCTTTGTGGCCATAAAATAAGAACTTCATTCTGGATAGGACTGACAAAATGGGAGTGGTGGAACATAGCAGTGATAGAAGTTATTTCCCACAATAACAAAGGATTTTTCAAGTGTAACATACAAGGAAACATATTTAAGGGAGCACACAAGGCAAATATTGGTATGATATGTGAATATAATTGTCAGAGTTTATACCATCAGATACCCAATCCTGCTAAAAATGTTTTCAAGCAGTAAACTTTGATATGTGATGAACACAAATCCCATGGTAGAGAGGGGACACATGAATACTGATGAGTCTATCTCACAAACAATATTAAGTGGATAAACTACAATATCCACATAGAACAGTGGAAATAGCCACATCCAACAAACAGCTCTTTAAGCAAGAATTTATGAGGATAAAATGCAAGCATATTTCACATATTAAAGTACCAAACTTTGTTGAATTCTTATGAAATAGTGCATTGTTCTGAATGGCAGCAGAAAGATAAGTTCTTCTCTTAATTGGTGAATTACATCTCTATGCTAGCAAATTATGTTCAAGTGATTGTATACGTTTCTTCTGAATTCAATAATGGATTTTTATGAATCATGAATTTGCCATTTCTTTGTGAAATGCTGCCAAAGTTAGTAACTCAGATAAAGTGCAAAAGAAGAAAAAAAAAGATGAAAAAATAATTAACTTAAAAAATATTATTAACTAGCATGAAATCCATAGAACAGTGTCTCTCATTTCCTAATTTCAGTTTCAGTGTATACTGTAGCTTACAAGAACTCTTTATGTGACTATATTTTAAAAATACATCTGTTCTCATGATATTTTGTGAAGCACTTATCAATTCTGATCATTAATTTTTTAAAAGGCCTTGTTGTTAAATATAAATGGATATTTTCAATTATCATTGTATAATCTGAAAACCTTGATGCAGGCATTTATTTTGTTCAGAAAGTATCTTCAGATAATATTGTTTAGTGATATTTGTATTTCTTTTTTCAATTTATCATTTTAAACTAAATAGTTTTTCTTAACTCTTATCTACCAATTTAACTTACTGATGGACCTTTTCTTTCCTTAAAATAGGACTGATATTTAAAATTTATGATGCAACACCCTGATAATCAACAAAACTTATTGACAATAATCAATATTGATATTTGGCCAAATAGATTATGTGGTATTAACATTATGTCTTTTTCTTGGTTGATATACTTTTATTGAAGTACAGTTGATATTATTTTGGTTTCAAGTATAAAACATAGTTGTTCAACAGTTATATACATTATTAAATCCTTACCCCAAATAGTACAGCCACTATGTCAATATAGAAAGATGTTACAGAACTATTAACTATATTGTCTATGCTGTGCTTTCATTCCTATGATTAATTAATATTATGATTGAGATTTTGTGCCTCTGTTACATTCAACTATTTCAACCACCCATCACAACCCCTCCTCTGAGGTAACCACCTGTCAGCGTCTAGGCATCTACTGCTGTCCTATTCACTTTGTTTTGGATTCCATATATGTTACATCATATGATATTTGTCCTTATCCACCTGGCTTATTTCACTTAGCATAATATCCTCTGGGTCCATTCATCTTAACACAAGTGGAAGAATTTCTTTCATTTTCATGGCAGAATAATATTCCATTGTGTATATGTATCACTTATTTATCCATTTATCTATTGATGGACACTGGTTGCTTCTGTATCTTGGCTATTGTAAATAATGTGGTAATAAACATAGGGGTGCATATATCATTTTGAATCACAGATTTTGTTTTCTTTGGGTAAATTCCTAGGATTAGAATTACTGGGTCCTATGGTATTTCTATTTTTAGTTTTTTGAGGAACGGCCATACTGCTTTCCACAGTGGCTACACCAGTTTATATTCCCACAAACAGTGTATGAGGACTCCCTTTTCTCTACATCCTCACCAGCACTTGTTATTTCTTGTCCTTTGGATAGTGGCCATTCTAACAGGTGTGAGTTGATATCTCATTGTGGTTTTGATTTGCATTTCCCTGATGATTAATGATGTGTAGCATCTTTTCATGTGCCTATTGGACACCTTTATGTCATCTTTGGAAAAATTCATATCAATGTAAGATTGATATACAATATTACATTGGTTTCATGTATACAGCGCAATGGTTCAGCAGTTACCCACATTATTAAATCCTCATACCAACAAGTGCAATTACTATCTGTCAACATAGAAAGATATTACAGAATCATTGACTATACTCTACATGCCATACTACCATCCCCATGACCATCCTATATTATGATTGAGAATATTTGGACTTTATCCCCCTCATCTTCCCTACTCACCACGTACAACCCCTCCCCCATGGTCACAACCAGTCACTTCTCAGTGTCTGTGAGTCTACTGCTGTTTTGTTCATTTCTTTTGTTTTGTTTTCAGATTCCACAAATCAGTGAAATCATATGGTATTTGTCTTTCTCAACCTGGCTTATTTCACTTAGCATAATATCTTCTAGGTCCATCCATGTTGTCACAAATGGCATATTTCTTTCTTTCTTTCTGGCTGAATAATAGTCCATGTGTATATGCACCATATCTTCTTTTATCCATTCATCTATTGGTAAACACTTAGGTTGCTTCAATATCTTGGCTATTGAAAATAATGTGCCAAGAAACATAGAGTGTGTTTTTTGAATCACAGATTTTTTTTTCCTTTGGTAAATTCCTAGAAGTCTAATTACTGGGTCCTTTTTTATTTCTATTTTTAGTTTTTTGAGGACCCTTCATTCATCTTTCCACAGTGGCTGCACCAATTTACATTCCCACCAACAATGTAGGAGGGTTCTCTTTTCTCCATCCTCACCAACACTTGTTATTTCTTGTCTTTTGAATAGTGGCACTTTTAAGTGATGTGAGGTGATATCTCATTGATTTGCATTTGGATTTCCATTTCACAGATGATAACAATGTGGAGAATCTTTCAATATGCCTGTTGGCCATCTGTATTTCTTCTTTGCAAAAATTTATTTTCAGGTGCCCTCCTCATTTTTAATTGGGTCATTTGTATTTTTGTGTTTAGTTATATGAGCTCTTTATATATTTTGGATGTTAAGCCCTTATCAGATAAATCATTTATGAAAATATTCTCCCATACCGTAGGTTGCCTTTTTGTTCTGTTGATGGTGTCCTTTGCTATATAGAAACTTTCTAGTTTGATATAGTCCCACTTGTTCATTTTTTTATTTTGTTTCACTTGCCTGGGGAGATGTGTCCAGTAAAAATTGCTCATGATTATGTTCAAGAGATTTTTGCCCCTGTGCTCTTCTTAGAGTTTTAGGTCTTTAATCCGTTTTGAGTTCACTTTTATGTATGGAATTAATAATACAGTTTCTTTCTTTTACATTTAGCTGTCTAGTTTTCCAAACACCATTGATTGAAAAGACTGTCTTTTCCCATTTATATATTCATGGCTCCTTTATCATATATTAATAGACCATATATGTGTGAATTTATTTCTGGGCTTTCTATTCTGTTCCATTGATCTATGGGTCTTTTCTTGTGCCAGTACCAAATTGTTTTGATTACTGTGACTTTAAAGCCTGAAGTCGGAGCATAACATCCTCAGCTATGTTCTTCCTTTACAAGATAGTATGGGCTATTTGGGGTCTTTTGTTGTTCTATATAAATTTTAGAATTTCTTTGCTCTAGTTCATTGAAAAATGCCTTTGGTATTTTGATAGAGATGGCATTGATCTGTAAATTGCTTTGGGCAGGATGGCCATTTTGACAATATTAATTCTTCCTACCCATGATCATGGGATAGATTTCCATGTATTTGTCTCTCTTTAAATTTATTTCTTCAATGTCTAATAGTTTTCAGAGTGCAAGTGTTTTACTACTTTATTCATAGTTATTTTATTCTTTTTGGTGCAATTGTAAATGGAATTTTTTTCCTGTTTTTTTTCTACTAGTTAATTGTTAAGATATAAGAATGCACAGAACCCAAGAACGGACTATTAGTTACCAAAGTGAAAGGGACTGGGGAAGATGGGTGGGAAGGGAGGGATAAGAGGGAAAAGGGGCATTATGATTAGCAGATGTAATGTTGGGGGGGCACAGGGAGGGCTGTACAACTCAGAGAAGACAAGTAGTGACTCTATAGCATCTCACTACGCTGATGGACAGTGACTGTAATGGGGTTGGTGGGGGGGACTTGATGAAGGTGGTAGTTTAATAATCATAATATTGCACATGTAATTGTAGATTAATGATGCAAAATAAATTATAAAAAAAAAGGAATGCAACAGATTTCTGTATATTGGTTTTGTTTCCTGCAGCTTTGCTGAATCCAGTTATCAGTTCTACTAGTTTTTCATTGAAGTCCTTAGGATTTTTTATATTTAGTATCACATCATCTGCAAATTTTTATATTTAGTATCATGTCATCTGCAAATAGAATTTTACTTCTTTACCAACTTGAATGCCTTTTATCTATCATGTCTGACCACCATTTTGAACTGTTGTGTTTCTGTTTTCATTTGTCTCCGTGTATTGTTTTATTTACCCTTTGATTTGTTCATTAAACCATTAATCACTGAGAAGCATATTTTTTAGCATCCATGTATTTGTGGGGTTTTTTTGGCTTTCTTCATGTAATAGATTTCTAGTTTCATACCATTGTGGTTTGAAAAGATGCTTGATATAATTTTAATCTTTTTAAATTTATTGAGGCTCTTTTTGTGTCTTAATATGTGATCTATTCTGGAGAATGTTCCATGTGCACTTGAGAAAAGTGTGTATCCCGCTTCTTTTGGGTGGAATGTTCTCTATATACCTGTTAAATCCATCTGGTCTAATGTGTTGCTCAATGCCTCTGTTTCCTTATTTATTTTCTGTCTGGATGATCTGTCCGTTGATGTAAGTGAGAAGTTAAAATTCCCTAATAAGATTATGTTGCTGTCTACCTCTCCCTTTAGGTTTGTTAGTATTTGTTTTATAAATTTAGTTGCTCCTATTAGGTAACATAGGTATTTACAATTATATCTTCTTGTTGGACTGATCCCTTTATCATTATGTAATGTCCTTCTTTTTCTCTTGTTACTTTCTTTGTTTGGAAGTCTCTTTTGTCTGGTATAAGTACTAAGTCTTCTTCTGCTTTTTTCTCCTTTTTATTTGCATGAAATATGTTTTTCCATCTTTTCATTTTCAGTCAATGTATGTCTTTAGGTCTGAAATGAGTTTCTTGAAGGTAGAATATAGTTTGGTCTTGTTTCTTTGTCAATTCTGCCATGCTATGTCTTTTTATTGGTGTATTCAGTCCATTTACATTTAAGGTAATTATTGATAGGCATGTACTTATTGCCATTTTATTGTTTTCTAGTTATTTTTATAGTTCTGTTCTTTTCCTCTTTTGTTATTTTATGTTTTTCTTCAGTGTTATGCTTGAATTCCTTTTTAAAAACAATTTTTGTGTATCTGTTATAGGCTTTAGGTTTGTAGTTACCATGAAGTTCACAGTTTGCTAAATATGTAACAGTCTACATTAAGTTGATGTTCATTTGATTTGGAACACATTTTAAAAGTACTTTGTTCTTTTTCCTTCCTTCACTCTATGTCACAATTGACCTTTTTTGTGTATCTCTTGAGGAAAGGATAGTTGATTTTACTACTCTTGTTTTTTAACTACATACTTGCTCAGTAAATAACTGGTCTACTACCATTACTGTAGATTTATTTTCATTGATGAAAAATATTTAGACTTAAGAACATTTCCATCTAAACATGTCCCTTTAAGATATCTTTAATGAGTGTTTGGTAGTGGTAAATTCTTTTAACCTTCATTTATCTGGAAAACTTTTAATCTCCCCTTTAATTCTGATAGATAGCCTTGCTAGGGAGAGAATTCTTGGTTGTAGGTTCTTCCTTTTCAATACTTTGAATATTTCATGTTGCTCCCTTCTGGCCTGTAAACTTTCTGCTGATAAATCTGCTGATAGCCTTATGGAATTTCCCTTTTAGTTAACTGTCTGCCTCTCTCTTCCTGCTTCTAAGATTCATTCTTTATGTTTAATCTTTGCCATTTAAATTACTGCATGTCTTTATGCTGTCTTCCTGGGATTTCTCTTGTTAGAGCTTTCTGCACTTCCAGGGCCTGCAGGTCTATTACCTAACCCAGATTATGGAAGTTTTCAGCTATTATTTCTTCAAATATACTTTCTACTCCTTTATCTGTCTCATCTTCTTCTGTGAACATATTATGCAAATATTGTTTCATTTGGAGTTGTCTCATAGCTCTTTTAGCATCTTCTCATTTTTAGAAATTGTTTTTGCTCTCTGTTCCTCAGCTTGATTACTCTGCTCTTCTCTATCTTCCATCACACTGATTATTTCCTCTGCTTCCAACAGTATGCTATTCATTCCCTGTACTGTATTTTTCATTTCAGTTATTGTATTCTTCAGCTCTGAGTGGCTCATTTTGATAATTTCCATCTCTTTGTTGAAGTTCTCATTGACATAGTCAATTATTTTCCCAAGTTCAGTGCACATCTTTATGACTGCTACTTTGAATTCTTTATCAAGAAGATTGTTAATCTCCATTTCATTTAACCCTTTTTCTGGTGTTTTTCTTGTTCTTTTGCTTGGAACATATTCCTCTGCCTCCTCATTTTGTCTGCGTTTCTGTGTTTCTTCCTTCGAATTAGATAGATCAGCTATGCTTCCTAGTCTTGAAAGTAATGGCATTATGAAGTATGCATCCTGTGGTACCCAGAAGCTCAGGACTCTTTCCTCACAAGTGACTGTTCCTGTTTTGCAGCTGAGTTGAAGTTGCTGTTGGTTGGCTGTGGTCAGAGCCCACCTTTCTACCTGTCTGCAGGCAGTAGCTGATTTCTGGAACTCAACTTTGCATGTCCTTTGTGTGATGTGAGGCATTTCTGCCAGTATTCATTGTGGGCAATAACATCCTCTGCCTACTGGTCAGAAATGGATCATAGCTGGCTAAGTGTGCTGGGCACAGCAGGTACACAGGGAGTGCTGCCACAGGGCTGAGCCACAAGTGGCAGAGCTGGAGACTTTACAACCTGGCTTCCATAAGCACCAGACAAGTGGGCTGAGCAAAGGCTGGGAAAGCTGGGAAGTGTGGTCTTCTCTTTACCTACCAGGCAGCAGAGTTGGACCACTGTTGGGCTGAGCAAGCCAGGCAGAGTATGTGTACAGGAAAATGCTGATACATGGCTGAACCACCAGTGAGGGAGATGGAGCATTTGAAGTTGGTTCCCATAAGTGCCTGACCAGTTGTACTGAGGGAAGGCTAGGAAAGTGTAATCCACTTATGCTTTTTCCTCTGGAGAAAGCTCTCTTTAACCTTTGCCCCATTCGCCCAACTGCTGCTGGTAAATTTTTCAAATTACCTGTGTGTTGGGTCTCAGCAGGACCAACAGAATGTGCCTGTCATCTATAAGCAACAGAAATGTTGGTTCCCCAAATTGTTCCAACTCTCCCTGGGGTCCAGACCTGTTAATCACCAAAACCCAATGTAACATGGACTCGTATCTCAGGAGCAGATTTCCAGGGCCAGGTGTGCTGTCCTGAGCATTTAAACTCTCCACTCTGTTCCTATTCCTCCTCCTTGTGGGCTTGGAAGCGGTAAAGGCTTGGGTCCAGATCAATCATGGCTCTTCCACTTTATCCTTCTCAGTGTGGTCCTCTCTTCTTCACCAGGTGTAGGTGATCTGTTTTGCAGTGTTTAGGTCATTTTAGGATTAATTGTATTTGCTGGAGTTGCTTCATTGGTGTGTACATGGCAGCAGGTTTTCACCATGCCATCCTACTCTGCCACCTTTTTCCCTGCTCCCAAACTTGTAATTTAAAAGTCACTGTGGAAAGTAGTCACTCATGTGCTATATACCAGGGTTAAAGGAGAAATTTTTTAATTTTGTAAACTAATCATTTTGTTTCAAACATGTGATTTGATGGGAAAAAAAGAGGCTTAGAACCAGGTAGATTAATATAGAAATGTTGCCTCCAGCATGTTCTACATGGATACCTATGATGAGTTTATTAAACATAAACATTTTGTGGGACCAATTTCTCATTTGTAAATTGGCATATTATTACCTATATTGCATAATCCACGGCACAGAATAGAATCAATAAATGATTGTTTTGCCATGTTGTTATACCACTTATTTTTACCATTGTTGGTATGATTATAAGTTGTCTGACATATTTAAACCAAATTTTATCACTTAAAAATGAACTGAGAAAACCAGACAATTCTTATGGTTCTTAGAGTTCAGCATTCTCACTCCAGACAAGAGGTCAGCAAACCTATTCTGTCAGGACCCAGAGAATAAATAATTTTGCTTTGTGGATAGATTGTCTTTGTCTTAAATATTTAACTCCTATTGTTTTATGAAAACAGGCATAAATTATTCATACTCTAACTCACAAGGCTGTTTTCCAATAAAATTATATTTACAAAAACAGGCAGTGGACTAAAGTTGGCCTCTGCACCAAAGTTTGCCTAGATATTCAGTAGGTTATTAAATCCAAGTGCCTTTATTTGGAAAATAATTTTGTGTCACAATATACATCATTAGCCTCTAATACCATTACAACAGTAAAACGGCAAGTGAGACAATATAAACTATGGAGAAGGCACATAGTGTCTATTTCGCCACTGGATTATCTTGATTTTGTGATGGAATAACAAGGAGAGATTATTTTTATATTATGTAACTCTGAGAACAGGACTGATAATTTGGATGCATCATTGATGATGCTCTTATGATTAGGATATACAGTGATGCATATGCTACACTGTACTATTGAAAACACAGGAAACACTCTTAAAAGATTAAAAAAAACACATCATTCAATATTAGATATGCTAAAACAATGGTCATTTGGAATAATTACTGAGTTTTGATAAGTATAGTCCCCATCAGATTATACTTCTCTTTCCCAGGTTACAGTTTTGGAATTTGGAACAAAAAACACTAATAAAGTATATTGTGTTTGGTACAAAGTATTAAGAGGTGTTTCAAAGTGTATCTGAATGTCTGCACCTGCTGACATATCAAAGCATAATTAAGGTAGTCAATGGAGAAGTATTTAATACAGGAGAAATACAGGATGAAATATCAGGCTTTTTGAATTTCAAATTAAATACTTTAAAAAATTGAGTACCTTCATGTCATTAATACCCATTTCATCTCTTAAATGGGGCTTAATCTAAATATTAATGCTGAGTTTAGGCATGAAAAATAGAGATTATTTAGATTATACTAATTTATTTGGCTATTTTTGTAATACTAGCAATTGTTTAGCTAATACTGACATAGTTGAGGAAATTATCAAGAAGATCAAAATTACTTTTGGCACTTTAAAATAAAGTTCATGTCCATGTTTTACTTGTGAATCATGGGTAAATCCATATGTAAATGTTGGTCACTAAATTATGAAATGTATCAAGATTTTCACTTTCATTTTATTAGGTCAAATACATTTCTCAATGTCTTAAGTTTTTTCCCATTTTTCACATTTAGGTAGTGGTAAAATAATGATAATAGATTTTTGCAATGAATATGCACATACATAGTATCATAGGTTGTAATATCTTGAAAATATAACTAAATTTTTCAGGTGAAAAAGTTTTTAAAACATTTTTTAATAAGATGTAATTAACATGCTTTAAAATGTACCTTTTAAAAGTGTACAATTAATATCACAAGAATGTACAGCCATTACCGCTATGTAATTTCATGATACTTCAATACCCCAAAAAGAAAACCCTATACCCATTGGCAGCTATTCCCTACTTCTCCTCCATCCAAGCCCCTTGGAACTGTTAATGCACTTTCTGGATTTGACTATTCTAGATATTTAGCATAAATTGGATTATATAATATGGGGCCTTTACTGTCTAGCTTCTTTTACTTGGCATAATGTTTTCAAGATTCATCCAAGTGTGATAGCATGTATCATACTTCATTCCTTTTAATTGCAAATATTATCCCATCATTTAAATATATGGCATTTTGTTTATCCATTGAATAGTTTTTGGACATTTACACTGTATCCATTTTTTTGTTATTATGAGTAATGCTTCTATGAATGATCATATCAGGTTTTTTCATGAACATATATTTCCAGTTCTCTAGGATATATCCCTATTGGAATTGCTGGTTCGGGTGATAATTTTATGTTTAACCTTTAGAGGAACTAACAACAGGTTTCCAAAGTGACTGCACCATTTTGCTATCCCACCAGCAATGTATGAGAATTCCCATATATCTATGTCCTCACCAAAATGTATTTATTAACCACCTTTTGGAACATAGCCATCCTAGTGCATGTGGAGTAGTATCCCATTGTGGCTTAGTTTGAATTTTCCTAATGGTTAATATTTCTGAGCATCTTTTCATGTGTTTTTATTGGACATTTGTCTTTCCATTTCTTTAAGTCTTCTTTAATGTCGTTAGTGATTTGTATTATTCTATGTAGAAGTCTTGCACCAATTTTGTTAAATTCATTCTCAAACATTTTTATTCAATTCTATTCTATTGTTCATTGCTAGTATATTGCCATGAAATTGATTTTTGTATATTGACCTTCTATCTTTTAATTTTGATGAAATTTTTTACTAGCTCTAATAAGGTTTAGTAAATGAATTAGGAAAGCCATAAAATGTCATGTGCACATACTTCCTTTCCCACCCTGATTTATTTTTGTATTCATTTTTCTTTCCAAATTTCCCTGGCAAGAGCCTCGAACAACAATGTTAAATAGAAGCGTTGACAGCAGACATAATTGTCTTATGATTGATTTGGGGAGAAACTTTTAGTCTTACATTAGTTAGTATGATATTAGTTGTGGGTTTATAATAGATGTCCATTATCAAGTTAGAGAAGTTACTTTCTATTCCTAGTTTTTCTAGGGTTTTTATAATCAATATGTGTTTGATTTTGTTGAATATATTTTCTCCATCTGTAGAGATAGGGAAGTGTTTTTTGTATTTTATTCTATTTATATAACATATATTAATTGATTTTGGGATGCTAAATCAACTTTGCATTCCTCAGGTAAATCTTAGTCACTGTGTATAATTAAAAAAGATGTTGGATTTGGTTGCTCACTATTTTATTGAGGATTTTTGTGTATGTATTCATAAGGCATATTCTGTAGTTTTCTTACAGTGTCTTTGTCTGGTTATGGTATCAGATTGATACTAGCCTCATAAAATGAAACATTAAAACCTTTCTCTCGTCTTCTATTTTTTGGAAGAATTTGTGAATAATTGCGGTTAATTTTTCTTCACATGTTTGGTAGAATTCACCAGTGGGCTGTGCTTTCCTTGTAATAATTTACTCAATTATAATCTAATCTCTTTAATTATAATAGGTATATTCCTATTTTCTATTTCTTCTTCAATCTGTTTCATAGATTGTTTCTTCTAGGAATTTGTTTTGTTTCAACTCGATATTCTAATTATTGGCATACATGTGTTCATGCTGTTCCCTTATAATCTTCTTTTTATTCCTGTTATGTTGGTGATGCTATCCCATCTTTCATTTCTGATATTAGTAATATGAGCCTTCTGTATTCTTTTTTCCTTTGAAATTCAAGGTAAAGCTTGTGAAATTTATTGATCTTCCAAAGAACCAACTATGGTTTATTTGATTTCTGTATTGCTTTTCTATTCTCTATTTCATTTTTTCCACTCTATTATTTTCTTCCTTCTGTTTGCTTTGGGATCAGATTATTCTTTTATTTATTTAGTTAGTTTCTTAAGATGAAAAATTTCGGTTTATGATTTCAGTCTGTCTTAATTTTTAATATAGGCATTTAGAACTATAAATTTCCTTCTAAGAACTGTGTTCACTCTATAAGTTTTGATGTTGTGCTTTTGTTTCATGCATCTCAAAGTATTTTCTAATTATTTTGTGATATCTTATGTGACTTTTCTAAACTAAGGGTGTCTTGTTGAATTTCTTCTTTTCTAGATTACCCCCTTTAGAGAAATCAGTATTCATAACCCATACTTAAGGAGTATAGAGATATGTTCCATCTCCATAAGTATGGATTATTTACATAAGTTATTTGAAATTCTTCTGCATAGGAGGTTTGTCTCTTTTTGCTTTCTTTTTGTTGAGTTTTAAGATTTCCTTATATATCTTGGATCCAAGTCTTTATCAGATAGATGATTTGAAAATAGTTTCTCTCAGTCTTTGACTTGCTTCTTCATTCTTTCAACAATGTCTTTCAGAAAGCAGAAGTTGTAACTTTAATACAGCTAATTTATCAACTTTTTTCTTTCATGGATTGTACATTTTCTTTGTATCTAAAATCCCAAGGTCACCTACAGTTTGTCTTACATCATCTTTTAAAAGTTTTATAGCTTTGTATTTTACATTTAGATCTAAATTCTATTTTGTATTTATTTTTATGAAAGTTGAAGGACTGTGTCATTATTCTTTTTTTTTTTTACATATGGATATTTAATCATTCCAGCACCATTTGTTAAAGAGACTATCTTTCATATATAGTATTGTTTTGGCACCTTTGTTACAAATCAGTTGATTCTATTTATGTGGGTTTGTTTCTAGGCTTTCTATCATGATCCACTAATACATTTACCCATTTTTCTCTGCCAATATCACACTGTCTTGATTACTATAGCTTTATTGTAAAGTAATAAAGTCAAGTAGTATCAGACTTCCAGCTTTATTCTTCAGTTTGTGTTGGCTATTCTGGGTTTTTTGTCTTTTGCTTTTCCACATAAACTTTAAATCAATTTGTAGATAGCCACAGAATAAGTTTCTGGAATTTTGATTTCAGTTGCAATGGTTAATTTTACATGTCAACCTGACTGGGCAAAGGGATGCTCATATAGCTGGTAAACATTAGTTCTAGGTGTATTTGTGAGAGTGTCTCCAAAAGAAATTAACATTTGAATCGATAGACTAAGTAAAGAAGGCAGACTTCATCAATACAGATAGGATCCATCAGATCTGCTGAGGGCCTGAAAACAACAGAAGGCAGTGGAAGGGCAAATTCATTGTCTTTGCTTGAGCTGAGACATCCATTATCTCCTGCCCTCAGACATCAGGCTCCTGGTTATCAAACCTCTGGACTTGGACAGGTACTTATTGATTCTTGGGTCTTTGGACTCAGTTACAATGTTGGATCCCCTGGTTCTCCAGCCTTCAGACTCAGATTGAATTACACCACCAGGTTTCCTGTTTCCCCAGCTTGCAGACTTGCAGATGGCATATTGTAGGGCTTCTCAGCCTTCATAATCACATGAACAAATTGTTATAATAAATCTGATATATATATATATATAAATCTTATATACATATATGTATATACACACACACACAAACATATCATTTTTTAATTTGAAAAATGGAACCCTGACTAATATAGAAATTGGTACTGAGAAGTGGCAGTGCTGCTGTGATAAATACCTAAAAACGTGGAAGTGACTTTGAGATGGATAATGTATAGAGGCTGGCAGAATTTGAGGTCTATTTTAGAGAAAATCTACATTACTGTGAATGGTTTGGTAAGGACAATGCTGGTGAGGATTTAGAAAGAAAAAAAAAGAGCTGTAAAGGGAGGCTCAGTCTTACAGAATACCTAAGAAAAATCTTATCAGAATGTTGGTAAGAACATAAATAAGGAAGAGAATTTAATGACATCTCATAAAGAAATGAAAAACATTATAGAAAACTGAAGGAAAGGTGATCCTTGTTATAAAGTGGCAAAGAACTTGATTGAATTTGATTCAGGTTTTAGTATTTGGGGAGGAACTTCTTATTGATGAAGGTGAATATTTGGCTGAGGAAATTTCTAAGCAAAGGGTTGAAAGTGTGACGTGGCTTCTCTTAACTGATCATAGTAAAATGTGAGAAGAGTAATGTGATTTCAAGATGGAACTGTTAATCAAAAAGAAAGGAAAACAAAGATTTGGAAAATTTTCAGTCTATATGTATTGGAAGAAATGAGAAACGTGTTCAGGAGAGAACACAATGGGTCGCCAAAGGACATTTGATAAAGAGATTAGTTAGTCATCTCTAAAAAGCCAGGAGAAATTCTCCATGACATGGAAGGAAGGCTCCCTTTCTACCCTACCCAAGGCTATTCAGAGATCATTAGGGCTGCCATCTCCATTGCAGGCCTAGAATACAGAGTATAGGGGGAAGAGCAAAGAGGCTTACAGGATCTTGGAGCCACTTACTGGTGCCACCTGACATCAAGGATTCTGCTCCCTGCACTCCTGTACATGCCCCAGATGTATCACCAATGGGCCCCAGGATGGTATTGTTCTACACTGTGTGATCTCTACCACTGTACTCAGTGCACAAGTTAAGAAGCCTGGGGGGCATGGATACTTCCACTAGATTTCAAAGGATGGAACTGCGCAGAGCCTTAAGCATATGACTCAAACAGAGAACAACTTCACAGGCAGGGCCACAACAGGGAACATTCACTAGGCCAATGGCCAGCAGAGCCATGGATGTGGGACTAGCCCCCTGATCCCAGAATGCTAGATCCATAGCCATGTGATTCTAGCCTGCATGAGCCACAGACCCTCAACACCAATCCATGAGAGCTGTGGCATGGGCTTCACCTAGCAAAGCCAAGAGGGCAGGGCCATCCAGAGGCTTGCGGATCCAACTCCTGCTTGGCAAATCTGTGGAGACAGCATCATCACCCAGTGGGTCTGGAAGGTAAGACCTCTTCCTCAGTGGGCATGGAGGCCAAAGATGATTATTCTCAAATCCTAAGGTTTTTGATCTTCTCAGGACCTGTCACTCCTTTCTTCTTTCCTACTTCTCCCTTTTTGAATGGGAATATATACCCTATGACTGTCCCACCATTGTATTTTGGATTCTACAATATGTTTGATTTCACATGTTCACAGCTGGTGAGCAGTTTGCCTCAGAATGGATCATATTTTTAGTTTCACAATATCAGATTTAGATGATATTTAGATGAGACTTTGGACTTTAGAAATCCTAACCCCAAGGTGATAGCAAGAGGTGGGGCATTAGGAATTGACTAGTTCAGGATGGTGCTGTCCACATGATTGGGATTAGTGCCCTTATAAACGAGACCTCAGAGAAATGCCTTGCCCACGTAAAGACACAGTGAAAAGGCTCCATGTATGAACTAGAAAGTAGGTTCTCGTGAGATGTCAAATCTCTTGGTACCTTGGTCTTGAACTTCCCAGACTTTAGAACTATGTGAAAAAAATTTCTGTTCTGCACAAGTTACTCAATCCAAGGTATTTGTTTTATAGAACCCTGAATGGATTAAGGCAGGGGTTCTGTTGAGTGTATATACTGAGTTACACAGAATTGACATCTTACCAATATTATAATATTGTCTTTAGAGCTACAAATATTAAATAAAATGGAGAATACACATTTTAGTCTACCTAAGATTACTAACAGTCAAATAAGCTCATGTTACAGAATTTGTCAGCAAAAAGTATAATGTATTTTTGGGAAAGGAAAAGTATGGAGGACATGGTTTTGGTTTTATTTTTGTTTTTGTAAGGGAAAAATGAAAGCAATATTGTCTTGAAGTAAAATGATTGCTCAAAAATTAGAAAGAGGAAAAATGCCAAAATATGAATGGATATAAAAAGTTGTAGAAGGCTTGTAGAAAAGAAATCTTGGGAAATGATTTTTATATGTGGTCAAAGTGACTAAGCTTAGAATGGATTTATTTAAGTTAAAAAAATTTTTAATATCAAAAGTACACTGGTGCAAATTAGATTTAGTTTTTTCTCTATTAAAAAGACAAAGTTTTCTTAGATTATTGGTCTACTCTTTTTTTTTTTTTTGCTCTTAGGTAGGTTTTTTTTTTGTTTTAAGCTTTTATTTACTTTATTTATTTATTTTTTAATATAATTTATTTTGTTATCATTAATTTACAATTACATGTGCAATATTAAGATTATTAAACTACCCCTTCATCAGGTCCCCCCCACCAACCCCATTACAGTCACTGTCCATCAGCGTAGTGAGATGCTATAGAATCACTACTTGTCTTCTCTGAGTTGTACTGCCCTCCCCGTGCCCCCCCAACATTACATCTGCTAATCGTAATGCCCCTTTTACCCTCTTATCCCTCCCTTCCCGCCCATTTTCCCCAGTCCCTTTCCCTTTGGTAATTATTAGTCCGTTCTTGGGTTCTGTGAGTCTGCTGCTGTTTTGTTCCTTCAGTATTTTTTCTTTGTTCTTATACTCCACATATGAGTGAAATCATTTGATACTTGCCTTTTTTGGCTTGGCTTATTTCACTGAGCATAATACCCTCTAGCTCCATCCATGTTGTTGCAAATGGTAGGATTTGTTTCTTCTTATGGCTGAATAATATTCAAATGTGTATATGTACCACTTCTTCTTTATGCATTCATCTACTGATGGACACTTAGGTTGCTTCCATTTCTTGGCTATTGTAAAAAGTGCTGCAATAAACATAGGGGTGCATCTGTCCTTTTCAAATTGGGCTGCTGCATTCTTAGGGTAAATTCCTAGGAGTGGAATTCCTGGGTCAAATGGTATTTTTATTTTGAGTTTTTTGAGGAACCTCCATACTGCTTTCCATAATGGTTGAACTAATTTGCAGTCCCACCAGCAGGGTAGGAGGGTTCCCTTTTCTCCACATCCTCGCCAACATTTGTTGTTGTTTGTGTTTTGGATGTTGGCCATCTTCACTGGTGTGAGGTGATATGTCATTGTGGTTTTAATCTGCATTTCTCTGATGATTAGCGATGTGGAGCATCTTTTCATGTGCCTGTTGGCCATCTGAATTTCTTCTTTAGAGAAGTGTCTATTCATGTCCTCTGCCCATTTCTTAATTGGATTATTTGCTTTCTGTTTGTTAAGGTGCATGAGTTCTTTATATATTTTGGATGTCAACCCTTTATCAGATACGTTTTTCTATGAATATATTCTCCCATACTATAGGATGTCTTTTTGTTCTACTGATGGTGTCCTTTGCTGTACAGAAGCTTTTCAGCTTGATATAGTCCCACTTGTTCATTTTTGCTTTTGTTTCCCTTGCCCAGGAGATATGTTCATGAAGAAGTCGCTCATGTTTATGTCCAAGAGATTTTTGCCTATGTTTTTTTCTAAGAGTTTTATGGTTTCATGACTTACATTCAAGTCTTTGATCCACCTTGAGTTTACCTTTGTGTTTGGGGCTAGACAGTAGCCCAGTTTCATTCTCTTACATGTAGCTGTCCAGTTTTTCCAACACCAGCTGCTGAAGAGGCTGTCATCTCCCCATTGTACATCCAAGGCACTTTTATCAAATATTAATTGACTGTGTATGTTTGGGTAAATGTTTGGATTTTCTATTCTGTTCCACTGGTCTGTGGGTCTGTTTTTGTGCCAATACCAAATTGTCTTGATTACTGTGGCTTTGTAGTAGAGCTTGAAGTCAGGGAGTGTAATTCTCCCTGTTTTATTCCTCCTTCTCAGGATTGCTTTGGCTATTCGGGGTCTTTTGTGGTTCCATATGAATTTTAGAATTATTTGTTCCAGTTCTTTGAAGAAAGCTGTTGGTAGTTTGATAGGGATTGCATTGAATCTGTAGATTGCTTTAGGTAGTATAGCCATTTTGACAATATTTATTCTTCCAAACCAAGAGCATGGGATGCATTTCCATTTGTTAGTGTCCTCTTTAATTTCTCTTAGGAGTGTCTTGTAGTTTTCAGAGTACAGGTCTTTCACTTCCTTCGTTAGGTTTATTCCTAGGTATTTTATTCTTTTTGATGCAATTGTGAATGGAATTGTTTTTCTGATTTCTCTTTCTGTTAGTTCATCATTAGTGTATAGGAAAGCAACAGATTTCTGTGTGTTAATTTTGTATCCTGCAACTTTGCTGAATTCAGATATTAGTTCTGGTAGTTTTGGAATGGAATCTTTAGGGTTTTTTATGTACAGTATCATGTCATCTGCAAATAGTGACAATTTGACTTCTTCTTTACCAATCTGGATGCCTTGTATGTCTTTGTTTTGTCTGATTGCTGTGGCTAGGACCTCCAGTACTATGTTGAATAACAGTGGAGAGAGAGGGCATCCTTGTCTTGTTCCCGATCTTAGATGAAAAGCTTTCAGCATCTCGCCGTTAAGTATGATGTTAGCTGTGGGTTTGTCATATATAGCCTTTATGATGTTGAGGTACTTGCCCTCTATACTCATTTTGTTGAGAGTTTTAATCAGGAATGGATGCTGAATTTTGTCAAATGCTTTTTCAGCATCTATGGAGATGATCATGTGGTTTTTCTTCTTTTTGTTGATGTGGTGGATGATGTTGATGGATTTTCGAATGTTGTACCATCCTTGCATTCCTGGGATGAATCCCACTTGATCATGGTGTATGATCCTCTTGATGTATTTTTGAATTTGGTTTGCTAATATCTTGTTGAGTATTTTTGCATCTACGTTCATCAGGGATATTGTTCTGTAATTTTCTTTTTTGGTGAGGTCTTTTCCAGGTTTTGGTATTAGAGTCATGCTGGCTTCATAGAATTAGTTTGGAAGTATTCCCTCCTCTTCTATTTTTTGGAAAACTTTAAGAAAATCGGTGTGATTTCTTCTCTATATGTCTGGCAGAATTCAGAGGTGAATCCATCAGGCCCAGGGGTTTTGTTCTTGGGTAGTTTTTTGATTACCAATTCGATTTCGTCACTGGTGATTGGTCTCTTTAGTTTTTCTGTTTCTTGCTTGCTCAGTCTTGGAAGGTTGTATTTTTCTAAGAAGTTGTCCATTTCTTCTGTTTTCCAGCTTGTTAGCATATAGATTCTCATAATATTCTCTTATCATTCTTTGTATTTCTGTGGGGTCCGTCGTGATTTTTCCTTTCTCATTTCTGATTGTGTTTATGTGTGTAGATTCTCTTTTTCTCTTAATGAGTCTGGCTAGGGGTTTATCTATTTTGTTTATTTTTTCAAAGAACCAGCTCTTGGT
Source organism: Smutsia gigantea (assembly GCA_032199065.1). Taxonomy (NCBI): domain Eukaryota; kingdom Metazoa; phylum Chordata; class Mammalia; order Pholidota; family Manidae; genus Smutsia; species Smutsia gigantea. The sequence continues at coordinate 27,580 of JAVSCE010014640.1, read as the reverse complement.
TTCATTGATTTTTTCTATTGTTTTATTCTTCTCAATTTTATTTATTTCTTCTCTAATCTTTATTATGTCCCTCCTTCTGGTGACTTTGGGCCACATTTGTTCTTCTTTTTCCAATTTCAGTAATTGTGTCTTTAGACTATTCATTTGGGAATGTTCTTCCTTCTTTAAATAGGCCTGGATTGCAATATACTTTCCTCTTAGAACTGCCTTTGCTGCGTCCCACAGAAGTTGTGGCTTTGTGTTGTTGTTGTCATTAGTCTCCATATATTCTTTGATTTCTGTTTTGATTTGGTCGTTAACCCTTTGATTAATTAGGAGAGTGTTGTTAAGTCTCCATGTATTTGTCAGCCTTTTTGATTTCTTTCTAAAATTTATTTCTAGTTTTATACCTTCGTGATCTGAGAAGTTGCTTGGTAGGATTTCAATATTTTTGAAATTACTGAGCTTCTTTCTGTGGCCTAGTTTGTGGTCTATTCTGGAAAATGTTCCATGTGCACTTGAGAAGAATGTGTATCCTGTTGCTTTTGGGTGTAGAGTTCTGTAGATGTTTGTTAGGTCCATCTGTTCTAGTGTTTTGTTCAGTGCCTCTGTGCCTTTACTTATTTTGTGTCTGGTTGATCTGTCCTCTGGAGTGAGTGGTGTGTTGAAGTCTCCTAATATGAATGCATTGCTGTCTATTTCCTCCTTTAATTCTGTTAGTATTTGTCTCACATATGTTGGCGCTCCTGTGTTGGGTGCATATATATTTATAATGGTTATATCTTCTTGTTGGACTGACCCCTTTATCATTATGTATGTCCTTCTTTGTCTTTTGATAGTTTCTTCGTTTTGAAGTCTATCTTGTCTGATACATGTACTGCAACACCTGCTTTTTTCTCTTTGTTGTTTGCATGAAATATCTTTTTCCATCCCTTCACTTTTAGTCTGTGTATATCTTTGGATTTGAGGTGAGTTTCTTGTAGGCAGCATATAGATTGTTCTTGCTTTTTTATCCATTCAGTACGTCTGTGTCTTTTGATTGGTGCATTCAGTCCATTTACATTTAGGGTGATTATTGATAGGTATGTACTTATTGCCATTGCTGGCTTTAGATTCGTGATTACCAAGGGTTCAAGGGTTGCTTCTTTACTATCTAACAATCTAACTTAACTTTCTTGTTAAGTTTTTGTAAACACAGTCTGATGTTTCTTTCTATCTCTCCCTTCTTATTCCTCCTCCTCCATTCTTTCTATAATAGGTGTTTTATTCTTTGCCTTTAGTTAGTATTTGGATGGTCTGCTTTCTTTGCTATGATTTTTTTTTTCTCTAGTGACATCTTTTTAGCCTGAGGTGTGCTTCCATCTAGAGCAGTCCATTTAAGATATCCTGTAGTGGTGGTTTATGAGAGGCAAACTCTCTCAACTTTCGTTTGTCTGGAAATTGTTTAATCCCTCCACCATATTTAAATGATAATCGTGCTGGATACAATATTCTTGGTTCGAGGCCCTTCTGTTTCATAACGTTAAATATATCATGCCATTCTCTTCTGGCCTGTAAGGTTTCTGTTGAGAAGTCTGAGGATAGTCTGATGGGTTTTCCTTTGTAGGTGATCTTTTTTCTCTCTCTAGCTGCCTTAATACCCTGTCTTTATCTTTGATCTTTGCCATCTTAATTATTATGTGTCTTGGTGTTGTGTTCCTTGGGTCCCTTGTGTTGGGAGATCTATGAGCTTCGGTGGACTGCGAGACTACTTCCTTCCCCAGCGAGGGAAAGTTTTCAGCAATTATTTCTTCAAAGACTCTTTCTATCCCTTTTTCTCTCTCTTCTTCCTCTGGTACTCCTATAATGCCAATATTGTTCCGTTTGGATTGGTCACACAGTTCTCTTAATATTCTTTCATTCCTAGAAATCCTTTTATCTCTCTCTGCCTCAGCTGCTCTGTACTCCTGTTCTCTGTTTTCTATTCCATTGACAGTCTCTCGCATCTCATCCATTCTGCTGTTAAGCCCGTCGATCGCTTGTCTGATTTCTGTATTGTCTTTCCTCAGTTCCCTCACTTCCTCCCTCAGCTCTTGCACATTTCTCTGTAGGTCCATCAGCATGGTTATGACTTTTATTCTGAATTATTTTTCAGGGAGGCTGTGCATTTCCATCCCTTCAGACTCCCTCTCTGGGGTTGTCTGGTTGATTTTGGGCTGAACCATATTCCTCTGTCTCTTCATGGCTGTATAATTGGTCACTGATAGTTGCCACGTATGTCAGCTGGGCTCTTTAAGACTTTAAAAAGAGAAGAAAAAAAAAGAGAAAAAAAAAGAAAAAAAAGAAGGAAAGAAAGCAAAAAAGAAAAAAGAAAGAAAAGAAAAAACAAAACAAAACAAACAAAAAAAAAATGGCCACCGGACGTAGATTTTGTGGGAATGCTCTAGGTGGCGCTATTGCCCCACTATTCCACAGCTGTGACTGTGCCGCTCCGCAGGGCCCTTTATCTCTCTGGCAGGGGTGGGAACGAATAGGAGGCTGTTGATCTCAGTGAGAAGTGTTAAGTATGGCTACGCTTCCTCAGTCACCAGCTAAGGCGTCTGAAACTCCCCAGGACTCCCAGCCTGCTGGGCTGAGTGTGCTGGGGCGATCTGGCTCCTCCACTGGGCTCCTGTCTCTTTAAGACCGCTGAAGAAAGCGCGCACTTTTTTTTTTTCCTTCCCGGGAGCCAGCTGCAAGCACCCTGGCGCGTTCCCCGCTCAGATCCTGCCCCTCTGTCTCCCCAATCTCCGCTGCACTGCGCAATGTGGGTCAGCGCTCCCCGCGCAGATCACTGGGGCTGGCTACTTCGCGGGGTGCACTTCCACTCCCTCCCGGCTCTGAATCCTCTCCTCCCGCCGGTGCGCTGGGGTGGGGGAGGGCTCGGGTCCCGCCGGGTCGCGACTCCGTATCTTACCCGCCTCTTGGGGTGCCGAGTCCTCTCGGGTGTAGCTGCACGCTGTGCGCTTTCCTGTGTATTCTCGTCTGTCTTTTAGGAATAGATGTATTTTCTGTGTTTTCGTAGATAAATATAGTGTTGGGAGGAGATTTCTGCCACCCTGCTCACACCGCCATCTTCCCGGAACTCTGGTCTACTCTTAATAAGAAATTGTAAACAGTTATATTTCTAGAAGGCAACAATTTTGTCTTACCAAAATAATTTACTGTGCTTCATGTTGTCTTTGTTAGGGCTTGATTATTTAAGAAAACCCAGTTTTCCAAATATTAAAAGAACTAACCTTTTTTTAATAATTTATTTTATTATCATTACTCTACAATTACATGTGCAAAATTATGGTTATTAAACTAGGAGGATGTGGAGAAAAGGGAACCCTTCTACACTGCTGGTTGGACTGCAAATTAGTTCAACCACTGTGGAAAGCAGTATGGAGGTTCCTCAAAAAACTCAAAATAGAAATACCATTTGACCCAGGAATTCCACTCCTAGGAATTTATCCTAAGAATGCAGCAGCCCAGTTTGAAAAAGACAGTTGCACCCTTATGTATATTGCAGCACTATTTACAATAGTCAAGAAATGGAAGCAACCTAAGTGTCCATCAGTAGATGAATGGATAAAGAAGAACTAAGCTTTTCACCTCTATGTAGCTTTCTGTATTTTCCCTCCAGGTCTTTGTCTCTTTGATTAAATGGATATTTTTGACAAACTTCCCCAAAATCTCATTCAAATTATATCTTTTTGACCTCTGGCAAACTTTGGGCATTTTTTAGAGGTCCCCCGGGACATCTCAAAGATTTGTTTTCTCTCCTTATAAAAAAGAAATTGTAAGCTAATTAGGCTTATTTTATATGTTTAAATTTTTTAGGAAACATTGTCAAATAAGCTGTTTGTATGGGTTTGTTATTTATATGTGTTCCACATATAATTGGATAGAATTCCTAAAATCTGTTATGTCTTGGAATATTGTCAGTCATAATTCCAGTTGTCATCTTAAAATGTGTGTCAAAGAAATAACCAAATTTCCTTGTCAATTGCATTATAATGAACTCTCATCAGATCTTTAACCATGGGCCATTTTTAAGGTTTTTATCTTTTACAGTTTTTATCTCACTCTGATGCTTTTGCAAAAGTGATATTCATGGACCCTACCAAGTACTCTTGACGAGTGACACTGCTGTCAAATTACAAGGTGTCAAATATTGGGTGCATATTTCAAAACTGAAGAAGTCTCCACCTGACATCTGGTCCCATGTAAACACAGAAGACTTCAATATCAAATTGACTAAGAAGAAAAGTAACCAGCATCAAGGAAGACTACTTTCTCCCAAGATACCAGATCAAGAAAATTTCTTTCCATTCCTCCTTTCTTCTCTGACCATCCTTTTCATAATTCTTATACCATGAAGACCTTTATAATTCTTTGGTGCATTGTTCCATGTGTGGGATGAAAAGATGATGGCATTGTTCACGTATCTCAGGCCACTTCAAATAAGGGAAATCCAACCTCCAACTGACTGTTGGATTTCCTAAGATTCTGGTGATCCTGTAGTTCTTTCTACCTGTCACAAACTTCTCCCTGACTTCTAATGTCTCAATCTCTCTAGAACAAACTCACTGGATAAACACTACTGGAGACTTGGAGACATGGCTACAGAAAATACATAAATAGGCCAACAGGCTTAAAGAGTCATTTTAGGATCATTTCTTGGCTTATTTGATTTCTAGCTGGTTTGGGTGAGGGGACTCTGGCTCAGGAGCACTCTCCAAACCATGGGCATTGATTTTGTTGCTAATAATTATTATTTTCTCCTTGATAAACTCCATTTTCCTAAAAGTTTTAAATGCATGGGGACAGCCGTTGACCAGCTGACAGATGGTCTATCTCCAAATGAATGACCAAACAGAACAGAACATAGCCAGCGATAAAAATAAAGCCTAACATCATCTCTTGAGAATGTTACACTGAGACCTGAAGAGGCAATGGCAACTGAGAGTCATGCTAAGACGGATATGTGTTATCAAATCTCCTGAATTGTCAAGTGGATGATCAAAAGGAAGGAGTGCTGAAATAACTTTCTAGGCCCAAGGTGGTGCTGCTCATTCCAGCCCATCACACCAGCAAACCAAAACTTCGATAACATTCTTCAACCTGTAAACATTCCACTTGCCTAGAAGCACATATCCAGTCAGCCAATGCCCAAGTGCTGAGCCAACTCTGGGCTCTATCCTTATTTCCTTATACTTTCTCACCCCGAAGTTGACTATGTAGTCCCAGCCAATCAGATATTTTCTGTTTCTTCTCTCCTTTATTCTTATACCAGCTTTCTGCCTTCTGTCCCATTTTGTAGCTCTCTGAATGTAGACTGTCGATGAAGTGTTAAATAGTTTGTACCACCTAAATTTCCTCTTTAATTATTTTTTTAACAAATGTAAATATCGTTATGCTTTTAACTTCCAGTTTGAAATTTTTATGCCTGTTATATAGAAAAGCAACTGACTTTTGTATATTAACAACATATTGTGTGATCTTGTTTAATCTACCATAATAATGGGTTATCAGTTGCAGAAGTTTTTTGTGGTTTTTCTCATTTCTTTACCTAGACAATATGTCATCTACAAAAGGAATTTTATTCCTCATTCCCTTTCTTTATAACTTTTATTTCCTTTCTTATCTTAGTTAATTAGCTGGGATTTCCAGTACAATGTTGAAGAGTGGTATGAAGGCACATCCTTGATTTACTCCAGATCTTAGGAGGAAAGCATCTTATTTCCTATAAGTATATATAATGTTGCCTTTAGATTTTTATAGATGTTGTTTATAAAAAGAAGTTCCCTTTATTCCTAGTTTACTGAGAGTTTTTTTTATTAAGGTATCATTGATATACACTCTTAAGGTTTCACAAGAAAAACAATGTGGTTATTACATTCACCCTTATTATCGAGTCCCCCCCCATACCCCATTGAAGTCACTGTCCATCAGTGTAGTAAGGTGGCACAGAGTTCCTATTTGTCTTCTCTGAGCTACACTGTCTTCCCCGTGACCCTAAACACACCATGTGCACCAATCATGATACCCCACAAACCCCTTCTCCCTCCCTCCCCACCTGCCCTCCCCTAACCCTCCCCCTTGGTAACCGTTAGTCCCTTCTTGGAGTCTGTGAGTCTGCTTCTGTTTTCTTCCTTCAGTTTTGCTTCATTGTTATAATCCACAAATGAGGGAAATAATTTGGTATTTGTCTTTCTCTGTCTGACTTATTTCACAGAGCATAATATCCTCTAGCTCCATCCATGTTTTTGCAAATGGTAGGATTTGTTTTATTCTTGTGGCTGAATAATATTCCACTGTGTATATGTTCCACATCTTCTTTAGCCATTTATCCATTCATCTACTGATGGACACTTAGGTTGCTTCCATATCTTGGCTTTTGTAAGTCTGCTGCTATTTAGTTCCTTCAGTTTTGCTTCGTTTTTATACTCTATAAATTAGGGAAATCATTTGTTTTTTCTCTTTCTCAGACTGAATTATTTCACTGAGCATGAATATATATTAGATTTTATCAAATGCTTTTTCTGCATCTATTGATATGGACATATGACTTTTCTTCTTTAGGTTGTTAATGTGATGGATTTTATAGCTTGGTTTTCAAATGTCGGACGAGTTTTGCCTACCTGGAATGAATCCCATTTGGTTGTGGCACATAACTCTATATTATTGGATTCAGTTATCTAATATTTTGTTTTGGACATTTTGCATCTATGTTAATGAGAAATTTTGGTCTGTAGTTTTCTTTATATAATATCTTTGGTTTTAATATTAAAGTATTCTTGAATCAGAGCATGTCACAGAAAGTTTTCCTTCTGCATCTGGTTTCGATTGTTCAGAATAAGTATCATTTCTTCCTTAAATATCAGGTAGAATTTACAAATGAAACCTTCTTGGCATGATGCTTTCTCTTGTGGAAAGTTATTGACTATTGATTACATTTCTTTAATCAAGTATTGAGATTATTTATGCTTGGGTGACTTTTATTCTTTCAAAGAATGTTGAATTTCATCCAAGTTATCGAGTTTGTGGGTATAGTGTTCATAATTTTTCATTATCTCTTTGATGCCCACAGTATCCCTCTCTTTCATTTCTGATTGTAATAATTTGTGTTTTCCGTCTTTTTTGCCTGAATAGGGGTTTATCAATTTCCTTGGCTATTTCAAAAAAGCAGTTTTTGATATTGTTTCTTTTTTATATTTTTATTTCTTTTTTATAAATGTACTGTTTTCTGATTAATTTATATTATCCATTTTCTTCTACTTACTTTAGTCTTATATTGGCCATATTTCTTTAGTTTCCTTAGATTATTGGTATTATTTTCTTTTCTAACATATGCACTAAATGCTATAAAATATACCTCTAAGCACTGATTTCACTGAATCACAAAATTTATGTGAAGTTGTATTCAAATTTTGTTTAGTTCAAAATATTTTTAAATTTCTCTTGAGAATTATTACTTGACTCTTGTTATATAGAAATGTGCTTAGTTAATCTCCAAACATTTGGGAATTTTTATCTGTTATTGATTTCTAGTTTAATTCTATTAAAGTCACAGAAAAATATTTGTATGATTTCTATTATTTTTAAATTGGTCATTTGTGTTTTATAGCACAGTGCAGTCTATCTTGGTGAATTTCTCATGTGAACTTGAGGTGAATATGCATTCTGCTACTGTTGGATGAAGTAGTCGATAAATGTCAACTAGATCCCAGAGGATTGATGATTCTGTTATGTTCAAATATATCCTTACTGTTTTTTCTCTGATTGAGTGGTGCTGAAGTCTCCAAATATAATAGTGGATTTGACTATCTCTCCTTGCATGTCTATCAGTTTTTGCACAACACATTTTTCAACTTTTTTTTGAGTTACAAGTTATGTATATTATAATAGTTTCAGGTATGCAACATAATGATTTAATGTTTGTATATTTTGTGAAATGATCACAATATGTCTACTTAATGTCTGTCACCATATATAGTTACAGTTACAGAATTTTTCTCTTGTGATGAGAAATTTTAAGATCTACTGTCTTAGCAACTTTAAAATATGCAATACAGTATTATTATAACTATAGTCACCATGATGTACATTACTTAACTGTTTTGTAACTAGAAATTTGTGCCTTTTGACTCCCTGCACCCATTCTGCCTACCCCACTGCCCCCACCTCTGGCAACTACTAATCTGTTCTCTGCATCTACCAGCTTCATTTTTTTTTCGATTTCATATGTAAGTGAGATCATGCAGCACTTGCCTTTCTCTGTTTGACTTATTTAACTTACTTATCGTAATACTGTCAAGGTTCACCCATGTTGTAGCAAATGTCAAGATTTCATTGTTTTTTTGCGACTGAATACTATTCTGGTGTGTGTGTGTGTGTGTGTGTGTGTGTGTGTGTGTGTGTGTATCACATTTTCTTTTTCCATTTAGCCATCAATGGACACAGAGGTTGTTTCTCTGTTGTGGCTATACTAAACTATGCTGCAATGAACATAAGGGTATAGGTATCTTTTCAAGTTAGCGTTTTCATTTTCTTGAGATATATACCTGGAAGTGGAATTGACAACTCATATGCTAGTTCTATGTTTAATTTTTTGAGGACTCTCCATACTGCTTTCTATAATGGCTGCACAAAGTTTCATTCCCATCAACAGAGCATTGTATAATGATATGATGTGATGTGGTAGCAATAATAATATATTACAATATGTATGTATGTATTCAACACTATACAGTAGTCTATGAAGCGTATAATAGCATTACCTTTAAAAATACTGTACATTCTTTAATTTATAAAAGTTTTATTGCTAAAATTGCTAACCCTCATCTGAACTTGCAGTGAATTGTAATCTTTTTGCTAGTGGAGGATTTTGCCTTGATGTTGATGACTGATGAGAGTGGTGACTGCTGAAGTTGGGGTGGCTGTGGAAATTTCTTAAAATATGGTAACTATGAAGTTTGCTGCCTCAGTTTACCCTTCACTTCTTAGTAACATGTAATGCAGTTTGATAATATTTTACCCACAGTAGAACTTCTTTCAAAATAGGGGTCAGTCCTCTTAAACCCTGCTGCTGCTTTATCATCTAAGTTTATGTACTATTCTAAATCATTTGTTATTTCAATAATCTGCACAGCATCTTCACCTGAAGTAGATTCCATCTCAAGAAACCACTTTACTAATCCATTAGAAGCAACTCCTCATCCATTAAAATTTTATTGTGAGATTGCAACAGTTCAATCACATCCTCAGACTCCATTTGTAATTCTAATTCCCTTGCTATTTCTACCAAACCTGCAGTTACTTTCTACACTGAAGTCTTGAACCCCTCAAAGTCACTCATGGGTGTTGGAGTCAATTTCTTCCAAACTCCTATTAATGCTACTTTGAAATCCCCATGAAGCACAAATGTTCTTAATGGCATATAGAATGGTGACTCTTTACCAGAAGTTTTTCAATTTATTTTGCCCAACTCCATCAAAGGAATCACTATCTATGGCTACTATAACCTTAGGAAATGTATTTCTTCAATAATAAGATTTGAAAGTTGAAATGACTCCTTGATCCGTGGGCTGCTGAATGGATGTTGTGTTAGCGGGCAGGAAACAACATAATCTCCTTGTTCATGTCCATCAGAGCTCTTGGGTGACTAGGTACATTGTCAGTGAGCAGTCATACTTTGAAAGGAATCATTTTTTATGAGCAGTAGGTCTCAACAGTGGGCTTAAGATGCTCAGTAAACTATGTTGCCAACAGATGTGTTGTCATTCATTCTGTGTTTCATTGATAGAGCACAGTCAGAGTAGATGTAGCATCATTCTTAAGGAGCTTAGGATATTTAGAATGGTCAGTGAGCATTGGCTTCAACTTAAAGTCACCAGCTGCATAAGCCACTAACAAGGGTGTTATCCTGTCCTTTGAAGCTCTGAAGCCAGATACTGACTTATCCGCGCAAGCTATGAAAGTCCTAGATGGCATTTTCTTCCGATAGAAGGCTGTTTTATTTACACTGAAAATCTGTTGTTTCATGTACCCACCTTCATTATCTTAGCTAGATCTTTTGCGTAACTTGCTGAGGCTTCTATATCTTCAATTTCTGTTTCACCTTGCACTTTTCTGTTATGGAAATGGTTTCTTTCCTTAAACCTCATGAACCAATCTCTGAGAGCTTCAAACTTTCCTTCTGCAGCTTCCTCACCTCTCTTAGCCTTCATAGAAGTGAAGAGAGGTCCTTGCACTGGATTTTAGGTTTTGGCTTAAGGGAATGTTGTGGATGGTTTGATCTTCCATCCAGGCCACTAAAACTTTCTCCATATCAGTAATGAAGCTGTTTTGCTTTTTTAACATTCATGTGTTCACTAGATGTTCATTTTTAATTTCCTTCAAAAACTTTCCTTTTGCATTCACAACTTCACTGTTTGATGCAAGATGCTTAGATTTCGGCCTGGCTTAGTTTTTGACATGCCTTCCACACTAAGCTTAATCATTTCTAGCTTTCAATTTAAAGTAAAGGGAATCTTCCTTTCACTTGAACACTTTGAGGTCATTATAAGCTTATTAACTGGAATAATTTAAATATTGTGTCTCAAGGAACAGGGAGGCCCAAGGTGAAGAAGAGACACAGGGAAATGGTCAATCAGTGGAGTAGTCAGAAGACACACATCAAATAAGTTTGCTATTTAAATGCGCATGGCCCATGGGTGCTCCCAAAATATTACAATAGTAACATCAAAAACCACTGATCACAGATATCATAACAGATTTAAATATTGTGAGAACTACCAAAATGAGACACAGAAACACAAAGTGAGCAAATGTTGTTGGCAACAGGGTTCAAATAGACTTGCTCAATTCAGGTTGCCACAAATCTTCAATTTGTAAAAAATGCAATATTTTCCAAGTGCAGTAAATCAAAGCATAGTAAAATGACATATGTCGGTATTTTGTTTTAAAATTCATGCAACCAAAAAGTGCATTATCATAACTCTGGAATGATAGATATATAGATAGATGAATAGATATAGAGACATAAAATCTCAGTATATATTATATTTCCCACCACAGCAGATATTTTATTTTGCATCGTCAATATGTATTTTTTTTCTAAAGCATTATTTTAGTTCTTACTCTTTACTTTCTCTTCTTAACTTTTTCTTTTACCTTTATATTTTCCACAGTAAAAAGTTGTTGGATTCTTCCACATTTTTTCTAAGATTTTCTTTATAAATACTTTTATTGTTATACCCAGTTTTCTTCTGCTATAGTAAGGCAGAGACTGGATTTTATTCTTGATGCTGGATTCAGCAATTACAGAGTGGTGTATAACCTTAGCGCATGCAGACTAATTTTTAGCACTGTAACACAGGCTTAATATTCTACCTTATTTAACCAGCAGCCTCAGAGTCCTGTTGAAGGTGAAGAGCAAGTGGTATTGTTAGTTTCCACCTTATGTGGAGAAGACATTCTATATATTCTCTGTGAAGATAGATAACATACAAATAAAACCACATTATGTTAATTGATTAAGATTTCTCATGGTGGCTATCCAATCACAATGATACAAACATTCCAAAAAATTATTTCATTGTTTTGAATTAGATAAATGCAGCTTTTCTACAATTTAAATAATCTATCTTATGAAAACATATTACGTTGATGAAATATTTCACTCAAAAATGTGTGGATGTTCTGTGAAGAGAATAGTTTCACACATTTTCTTTTAAACCGATTGTTCCAGCATTGTGTAGATAGATATGTTTCTATTTTACTTTGCATCTAACTCTATTTAATAACAAAATAGGTCAGCAGAAAAAAAACTGAATAAATTTCAATGAGATAGTGTAGGGAGAAAGGGATTTATGGCAAGCAGAGGTAGTTTATCAAAAGATAGCATGTATTTAAAACCAAACAAAAGATATGTCAAATATAATTTTTAAATGTTAGTCCTGGAACAACCTCCTCAACTGAAAATAAAAGTTAGAATGATGATAGTAAAAGAGGATGTTTAATATAAAAGAAAACTAAAACCACTTGTGAATTTATTTTCACATTATCAGACTCAATTTTCCAAATCAATTAATCAGGGTTTTGACAGTTTCAAACAGAAATATATATTTAAAACATACTGCATTGGACTCCTTAGCAATGATTCACTTCTACAAAGTATAGTTGAGTCAATAAAGTCAGTTTCCATTTGTACTGAATCACTGAAGTTTCAATAGAATGTACTTCTGAAATGGAATGTTTCCTCTTTCTCCTCCTTTCCTACTAAAAGAGCTAGGATCAATAGTTCCATTTTTGTTCACAGAGGTTTTTGATTGTACCAGTAAAGACTCTCAGTATATGGAGTAGAATTTTATATGCCAAATAAACCAGCACATAACTCTTCTTCACCAAAATTTATGCTGCTTCTTTAAGTCATGGCATAAACTTGTTTTTGTAATATCATTAACAGTAAAAAAGCAATATGTGTTCACATTTGTATGAATGAATAAATCGAGATTTTCATCCAAACTAACTTAAAAGCATCACTATATAGAATATGTAGCTTTCTTGCTCATATAGGATATAAAATAGTAGGGGAAAATGAAAGATGCACTTAAAGGTAAGCAAAGCCTTTAAGCAGACTCTTATGACATCACCATGCTTAATAAACTTAAGAAATGCCTGATTTTAAGTAATTAAAATGCTTGTTCATTACAGTCATTTCCTTCCAGTAAGAAAACCAGTAACTGAGTACTATCCAGATAATTATTTTAAAGGCAAACCTGAGCAACATGATTATTTTACCTACAAAGCAGATGAAGTCAATAAATAAATAAATAAATAAATAGATAAATAAATAAACCAAGTCACTATCTTTGTTATACTTTTCCATATAATTATACCTCTTGAATATTCAAGATGGCAGCATGAGAGGTGACATGGAGAACTCCTCCCAAAACTACAGATAGTACAAAAATACAGTTAATTAATAAAATTAACCCATTAAACAGCAAGAAGAAAGAAGGTTGAACAAGACTGCATACAGACTTCATGAACAGAGTAGACCTCACGAAACAGGGTAATACATGAAAGCCTTAATCTGGTGGGACCCAGGCCCTTCCCCCACCCCAACTCACCAGTGGGAGGAAGAGAAAGAGCAAGGATGGGGTGGAAGCCTGGGACTGCTGAACACCTAGCCCTGGAGATCTCCTTTGTGAGTGGAAGCCTATATTCTGTGGTGCTCTAGACATTGGGGATTTCGGAAGGGCAGAGGGCCTGGGAGACTGACATTCCGGCCATTTGTGGAGGACAGGATCCATACTCGGCCACTTTGTGTCAGAAGAAGGGCGGGTGGTCTGAGAGGCTTCCTAGCAGCAAGAGGGTGCTGAAGGGTTGGGGCTTGCACAGAGCCTGCTGCATGGGAGAAGCGAGAGCTGGATAAGGTTGTCTGGGCATGCTCTACCCAGCTGGTTGGGAACTTTGAGGGGCTTCAGGTGCTCCATTCCCCTGGCCGCCTACTCAGCTCTGAGGCACCCCACTGTGACATGCAGTCTGCCGAGACTTCCTCTTGGCCTGCAGGCACCTGCTCACAAACTGGCAGTCACTATGCTGGAATCAGGCTAGCCAGAGGGAGGCCCTGCCTACAACAGCTAGAGACGCAAAGCACAGAGGCTTACACGTGTGTACTTGGCCCCTGGCTCTGACACTGGAGACAGGCAAAGCATATGGGAATCAGCAAACAGATCTTGCCACCCTCCCAGGCACCAGCTCTACCCCTTTATGACTCCCAACCTCACTCTTGGGGCTGAGCAGCTACAGAGACTGGAGTTTCTGAACACTAGTGGGCACCACATAGAATTATGAAATGTCAAAAGAACATGGTTCAAACCAAAATCTCACAGACCCCAGAAAAAGGGCCAAATGAAACTGAACTCACAATTTTCCTGAAAAAGAGTTCAAAATAAAAATTATAAACATGCTTATGGAGGTATAGAAAAAAATTCAAGAACTCAGGAACAAATTTAAGTCAGAGATTCAATCACCAAAAAACTCCATATCTGAAATGAAACATACAATGGAGGGATTTAAAAGCAGATTAGATGTAGTAAAAGAGACGGTAAATGGAATAGAAATTAGAGAAGATAAATACGAAAGAGCTGAGGCAGAGAAAGAAAAAACAATCTCTAAGAATGAAAGAATTTTGAGAGAAATGTATGACAAATCCAAACAGAATAATATTCACATTATAGGGGTACCAGAAGAAGAAGAAGAGAGAAAAAGGGATAGAAAGTCTTTGAGGAGGTAATTGCTAAAAATTTCCCCAATCTGGGGAAGGAGATAGTCTCTCACGACATGGAGGTGCACAGATCTCCCAACACAAGGGACCCAAGGAAGAAAATATCAAGACATATATAATTAAAATGGCAAAGATCAAGGAAAAAGACAGACTTTTAAAAGCAGCTCGAGAGAGAAAAAAGATCACATACAAAGGAAAACCCATCAGGCTATCATCAGTCTTCTCAACAGAAACCTTACAGGCCAGAAGGGTGTGGCATGATATATTTAATGCAATGAAGCAGAAGGGCCTTGAACCAAGAATACTCTACCTGGCAAGGTTATCATTTAAATTTGAAGGTGGGATTAAACAATTTTCAGATAAGCAAAAGCTGATAGAATTTACCTCCCACAACCCACCTCTATAGTGCATTTTGGAGGGACTCCTATAGAAGGAAGTATTCCTAAGGCTAAATAGATGTCACCCAAGGGATAGATAAAGAGGACAGAATATGATTCATAACATACAAAGAATGGAGGAGGAAGAAAAAGGAGAAAAAAAAAGAACCTTCAGGTTGTGTTTGTAGTAGCATACTAATTGAGTTAAATTAGACTGTTAGATACTAAGGGAAGTACCCTTGAACGTTTAGTAACCACAAATCTAAAGCCTGCAATGGCAATAAATACATACCTATCGATAATCACCCTAAATGTAAATGGTCTGAATGCAACAATCAAAAGACACAGAGTTACTGAATGGATAAAAAACAAGACCCATCTATATGCTGCCTACAAGAGACTCACTTCAAACCCAAAGACATAATCATCATATTTTACACCTTAAAATAATTTTTTTTTTAGGAGAGCAAGGTGCAAGCTTTTATTTAGAAACAAAGTGAGAGAAAAAAGCTCCTGGCTCATGGCAGGAGGAGACAAGAGAGTCCAAAATAAATTTTTTATGTTTAAATTTTTTTACATTTTAAATATTTTTGTCTGTCATTCATACATTCATAAAACTAAAGAAAAAAAAAGAGGGGGCAACAATAAGAACACAGATTTGCACAGAGGGAAGAGACCCAAAAAGAAGACAGCTAACTGCAAGCCAAAGAGAGAAAACTGGAACAGATTCTTGCCTTACAGCCCTCAGAGGTATTCAACTCTATTGATATCTTGATTATGGGCATCTAAGCCTCCAGAACTGTGAGGCAATAAATGTTCTGTTTTTTTAAACAACTGGAAGTCACCCACTGTTGGTACTTTGTTAGAGCAGCCCTAGCAAACTAATGTAGCAATAAATTATACAAAAGAATTCAAAATTAAAAAAAATACATGATCTTCTCAGAAGAGACAGAAAACATTTGGCAAAATCTAGCTCTCTTCATCATAACAACACTAAAGAAACTACTAATACAAGGCCACTTTCTCAACCAAATAAATGGTATCTATAAAAACTTCACAGCTAATAAATTTAATGTGAAAGACAGAATGCCTTATCTCTAAGATCAGGAACAAAACAAAAGTGTCCAATTTTTCTATTATATTCAACATTGTACTAAAAGTTAGATCCACAGCAATTAGTCAAAAAAAAAGAAATAATAAACATCCAAATTAGAAAGGTAAAAGAAAACCTATCTATATTCACAGATGACATGATTTTGTAGATAGAAAATCTTACAGAATTCAATTAAAAAACTATTAGAACTAATAAGTGAGTTCAGCTAGGCTTCAGGATACAAGATCAATATACAAAAATTAATTATATTTCTATATACCAGCAATGAAGAATCCAAAAATGGAATTAAGAAAACAATTTATTTAACAAAGCATCAAATAGAATAAAATACTTATGAATACATTTAGCAAAAGTAAAAAACTTAAAGTCTGAAAACAAAAAGATGTTCAAAGAAATTAAAGAATATCTAAATAATTGGAAAGATAGTGCATATTCATGATCAAATAAGTTAACTTTGCTAAGATGGCAATACTTCCCAAAGTGATATACTGTTTCAACACAATTCTCATCAAAATCTCAGCTGAATTCTTTATAGAACTACATAAGCTGATTGTGAAAGTCATTTGTAATTGCAAGGAGCACAGAGTAGCTAAAATAAACTTGAAAAAAGAAGAGCAAAGTAAGAAGACTCATATTTTCTGATTTCAGAACATACTACAAAGCAACAGCAATCAAGAGTACCTCTACTGGCACAAGGACAAAACACATATAAATCAACAGAACAGAATTTAGAGTTCAGAAATAAAATCACACATCTATGACCACCTGATTTTGACAATGGTGTCAATACTATTCAATGGAAAAAAGACAGTGTTTTCAAAAAATGGTACTGAAACAACTAGACAGCCACATGGCAAAGAAGGAAGTTGAACCCTTGTTTCATGCCATATATAAAAATTAACCAAAATAAATCAAATATTTAGTGTATAAATGATAAAACCATAAAACTTCTAGACAAAAACTAAGGGGTAAAAATTCATAATCTTCGATTTGGCAAAGGATTCTTAGATAACAACAAAAATATGAGCAACAAAAGAAAAAGTAAAGGGAACATCTAAGTTAAAAACGTTTTTTATTCAAAGGACATCAAAAAATATTAGAGTGTTACCCATAAGATTGGAAAAAGTGTTTGTATATCATATATCTAACAATAGAATTGTACACAGATATATAAAAATTCTTACAAATCAATATTAAAAAGATAAATAATTAAAATGGATAAATTATCTGAATAATTTATATTCAGAAATCAGTTACAGTTTGTAAAAGAAATCAGTCACAGAAAGACCACATATTATATGTTTCCACTAATGTGTGAAGTCCAAAAGAGGCAACTCTGTTGAGACAGAAAATAGATTAATGGTTGCTTAGCACTGAGGGGGTGGGAGTTCAATGAGGTGATAGCGAAGGGATACAGTTTCTTTTTGAAAGTAGGAAATGTTCTAAAATTGATCATGGTGATTATTGCACATATCTGAATATACTTAACACCACGGAATTGTATACTTTAAACAGGTACAGTATTGGCATATGAATCTCAGTAAACTTTTGAAAAGGTAATATTTTCTAAACTCATCTCTTCACATTATTTTTCTACATTAACATACTATCAGTGCTATGAAATCATTTATATTTATTTTATCTGCAATGTAAATATACTCTATATTGCTGTACTACTGCACTTGTCTTGTCAACCTCACATCCAGTTTGTCATGTGGCAACCTTGAAATTATTGATAGCAATATTGTGGATAAGAATTGGTGAGCATGAAAATTGGGAAACACTACAAATAAGAACTGTTTTTTTTTTGTTGTTGTTGATTTTCCAGACTTAAGTGATGGAGATTAAGTTGAGAATTGTGTTCTGTCTGTAGACATTGCAGTGAGAATAAAAATCAGGAAATGTTTTGCATTTGAAAATTATTATCCACTTTAGAAACAAATTCATTCAGTGACATGCAAATGCATGAATATCCAACATACATTTTTCTTTTTTCACCCTTGTCTTAATTATTGATGAAGTGAAAATATTAATCATCATTCATATCAGAACTATACTCATTTGTTATATAAAACCATAGTTTGGTTATGAATACAAGAATTAAAAGGTTGGCCACAACAACAAGGGGTATTGTGTATTTTATTAATATTTTTAAATTGGAATCTATACATACTTTAATAAGTAAAATTTATAATATATGTCCATATATATATGTATGAATGTAATTTTTTAAAACATGTCATTATCATTTACCAGAACACCACTGGCTGAATTCCATGTGTGGAATCAATAACATTTAAAGTAAAAGCAGGGAGATATTTAAAAATAAGAGGTGGGTGGGTAGGTGTTTTGGAAAAAATCACAGAAATGGTTAAATATAATTTGTAGCTCAGCAACAAAGGAGTTTAAAATGCTTGAAACAATGTGGAGATAAATGAATATTTAAACATCTGCTTTATTTATGGAAGAAATGTGCCAGCTTTGAAGTAGACCATTCTAATTGGTATTCATTTTATATATTTCTTTCTTATTTGGAAAGCTTTTGAAATGAAAGTAGTGGAATAGGCAAAGAATACAGGATGGATAGCATACTTATGGCTTGTTAAAATGTGAAGTAAGAGGGAAAAGGAAGTATGAGACAAGCTTCCAAATGTTGTTCTGTCTCTTGAAATCAACAGTGTCATTCAAAATCTAAATTAAGAGGAAAGCGAAAGATATAATTAACCAGATTATTTTAAATGTTTTAAAGTATTTAGATTGGGCACTGCACTGGAGTTAACATTATTCATTAAAAATTATTTTTATGTAAGTCCACAGATAATTGAACATGTTTACATTTTTTAAATGTACAAACTAATATATAATATGAATTATGGATAGTAGATAGAATTCATGTCATCAAATCTAATTTTATAGAATTATAATTGCACACAAATGACATCCTAGTTTTTAACCTCCACTTCTAATTTCTAGTTTTTTTTGCTATAGACATTTAAACTGTTAAATAAGAATCTTACAAGATGCTTACCTTAGAAAATTTTTCTCACACAAAAACTATGAGAATAATTTGGTTTTTGGAATTTAAAATGTGGAGTCTTTTATATCTTATTATTTTTGAATTAACTATATAAATTTATAGTCTGGTAAAGCTGGACAGCAACTTACTTTGCATCATGGCTTCTGTAAGATTTCTATGCAAACTACAGATATTTGAGCAAAAAACCCCCAAACAAAAAAAATTCTATAGTCCTACAAATGCACACTTTCCCATGTAAACTAATACTCTAGACAAATATCCCTTGTCTATGACATCTATTTTTTTCCCTTTGTGATCCTCCAAACTACCTCTGTTAAAGTGTTTAGCTATAGATGAAACACAAGTTATTAGCGTCACAGTTCCTTGTGAATTTCTGAAGAGAACTATGTACTCAGATGACAAAACTGGGGAAATGCACTTGATTTATTACTGCAAGATTTTGGTGCATTCTTTAGTGATCCACACTGGGTCATATGAAAGATTACTTCTATCCATAATAGAAATAAGCCAAAGGGGTCCCAGAGTATTTTAAGTAGTCTAAAGAGTCTCCTTGAGCAGTTGCTTCTTTAGCGCATACCTGAATAGTTACAGCTTAATTAGCAGCAATAGCAGGAAAAGCTGGTATAAGTAAATAAATGAATGAATGAATAACTAGCAGAGGTGGTTCTGTTTTTGTGGTGGTAGTATCCATAACCCTTTACCATTCTCCCTCCATCCTGAAAAAAATCACAGAGATTACACCTATTCAGGCTACTCATGGCCTTAGGAGGTGACTGAGAGATGGAAATTTCCTGCAAAAATCAACTAACCTGAGGCAAGGGGGTGAAAAGGGGAGAAGAATGAGGAAATATAGAAGGGTACCTATCTCATTTTATTGCTCAAGACATTTTGTGGAGATGGAGTGGGGTGGCTAAGAAAATGTGTTGTCTTCAAGAGAAGGAATTCCAACAGAGGCAGGGTATATTTTGGCTCTCTAGGCACGGGAAGGCATCCTTCTGATAGTGCTTTGAAAATGGGGGGGCATGCTCTAAGAGGGCTGAAATACTCAGAGGCACACATAAATATAAACCTACACATGTCAACCTAGAATACAGATTATGGTTATAAAATAAAATTTTTATTTCATCATCTGTCTTAGAAATTGCTTAAACCTGAACCATTGACTGCATCCTTTCCTTCAAGCTCAAGTTGTTCCTGGAGTATTTTTAAAATGTTTTCTGTGGCAGTCTTTCTCAGAGCAATCTCCTGATACTAGTGTGAAAAATGACATAAGTAGAGCCATTTTTAAAATAGAGCCAAAGTGGCCATTTCAGAGGAACTGCTTTGTGCATCCTGTTTTCTAAACTTTTGAACTGTGCCAAACAACCAACATCCCAAGAAGTCAGCAAGACCAAGAAAATCCTGTTGGAAAAGACTGATAAAAGTGAACTTTTCCTTAGTGACCAAATTCCCTGACCAATCAGTGAAGTACAAATCTAGCCCTGGTTGTCAGCACCAATGAAATTTTCTTAACAACAATTTACCTAATCCTCCTTTTTTCCATAAATAACCTGAGTCCATCTCCTGTAATCAGGACATTTTTGAAATTGTACCTATGTCTGTGTACCCCAAATTTTAGTTGTTTTGATACCAAATAAATGTTTTGCCTCTTGAACTGGTTTCTAGTTTTTAGTTTGACACTAGCACCACCTCTATTCTTCTTCTATCACTTCTGATGTTCCACTTATCACTCAAAGTCACTGGTTCATGTAACATTCTGGTAATCCAGATATTTCCTTTTCACATCATAGGTGAATATAAATACTACTCTTGTGCATTGATTCATTCAAGAAATAGTCTTTTTAAGAATGTAATTAAGTTGATAGAATTAATGTGGCAAATGTTATTACTATTGATGCTGGGATTCTTGTTTCTGGAGTCAAAGAATGAACTTAGCAAACACCCAAGGTTGAAAAGCCAGGGAGAGGCTTTTATTGAGAGATACAGTGAGAGAACAGAACTCCTGACTCACGCCAGGAGGGGACAAGAGAGCCTGTGATGCTGTGTTGTCTAGGGGATTTATAGTTGGTTGAGGATTTTCAGGAATGTGGCTAAGGGCTAGGGTTGCAGACTTGTACCACCTTCCCTGCACACAAGGTGGGCTGGGTTGTTGTCTGTTTGCTAGGGCTGTTTATAGTTGAGATACAGTGAAGTCATGGGTTATGCTGAGATACCCTTTTTTATTTTTGGAACGCTCAAACATTCCAATCTATGTTGCTCCTGGTCTTTTGAGCTTTAACTGATCTCACTGATGATGTCTATATTTCTAATCTGGTATCTTTACCCTAGAGAATTAGTGTGACCTTGACTTTGCATAATGCTTAACACAGAGTTTTGATAGGGTCTTCTTTGCACATTTTTACATTGTTCTGTCTGTAATTATCTTGCTTTGCTTTTTCTAGAGGCCCTCACCCTTTTCTGACTACACCCATGGTCCCTGTCTCACTAGGACCCAAATGAAATATACAGGGACCCTTCCTGACCCCCGAGACCCTCCTTTGGACTTACTCTCTGGTACTGTGAGAGTGCTCTTTCACTTCCCAAAACTCTTTGGCATAGGTTCCCTAGGGATTGGATGAAACACAATGCACATGCCATGATACACACCTTTCTTACATGTATATTCATCCCTCTCATTCAGCTTTTGTAGCCCACTAATGGAGATTCTTAGTTCAGGGGAATTATCCTGTTACTGTTCTTTCCTTGAGTCTCCTCTAAACCACATGCAAATGAACCCTTATAGATCCACCATGACAGAAGATCATGCGTGACTGATAAGCAGTTTATCCTTTCACTGGGTTCTTCATTATACAAATCATTTAGGTGATTTTACAAGTTTGTTCTACTACTGTGTAAGCCTCTGGAGATCTACAATTAACCAGGATAAAACAGCTCTCCTACATATGGTCATATTACACTGTAGGTCAGTTTAGTTTTGATTCTCAAGTGACTCACCATTTGTTCAATAGTTTTATTATGTACTTGTATCAAATTTGGAAGTGGAGTTTGTCCCTGCTCTACAAAATTACTAGTCTCACTGCAAGAAACACTGCTGAAAAAGAAAAGTGTAACAAGTTAATCAGTTGTAGCTTGATTGTATAAGCATATATTGAGAATCTACCTTGTTCCTACTAATGAGAAACACTTCAGGTATGCCAGAAATTAACACAATAATTGATTGTGGAACTTAAGGTCTATAAATGTTAGTTATCACAAGAAAGCCAACAAGTAGACTATCCCCTTTCTCAATTACCTGTACATTGCAAAAGAGGCATTAATGATTTTATACAAATTTCACATACTTGATTCATATAAGTGTTACTTTTTGAGATTTCTAGACTTCCAAAAAGATTTACCTTTTTTCTACCATTTGTTTTATCAATATTTATGACTATAGTTTTATATTTAATAATTATTTTTAGAGCAGTTTTAACTTTATATAAAAATTGTGTAGAAAGTACCAAGTTACGTTCCTTTATACCCCTTCCCTCCTACTAGATTTCCTATGATTAACATCTTATGTTAGTGTGGTACATTTGTTTCAGTTGATAAACCAATATTAATACATTTACTAGAGTCTACACATTAGGGTTCACTCTTTGTGTTGTACAGTTCTATGGATTCTGTCATGTATCTATGTATCTATGGATGATGTCATGTATCCAACATTACAATACTGTACAGAATAGCTTCATTGTCCTTAATATCCTATCTCCACCACTCCCAATTCCTACTAACTACTGATGTTTTTACTGCCTCTATAGTCTTTCTTTTCCAGTGAGTCATATAGTGTGATTCATACTGTATGTAGACTTTTTTTATTAAGGTATTATTGATATACATTCATATGAAGGTTTCACATGAAAAAACAATGTGGATGCTACATTTACCCATATGATCAAGTTCCCACCCATACCACAATGCAGTAACTGTCCATCAGTGTAGTAAGATGCTACAGGTTCACTATTTGCCTTCTATGTGCTACACTGTTTTCCCTGTGATGCCCCACACCATGTGTACTAAACAAAATAACACTCAATGCCTTCTCCCAACCTCCCCACCCACCCTCCAACACCCCTCCCCTTTGGTAACCACTACTACCTTCTTTGAGTCTCTGAGTCTGCTGCTATTTTGTTCCTTCAGTTTGCTTCATTCTTATACTCCACAAATGAGGGAAACCATTTGGCACCTGGCTTTCTCCACCTGGCTTATTTCACTGAGCATAATATAATATCCTCCAGCTTCATCCATGCTATTACAAATGGTAGGATTTGTTTTTCCTATGGCTGAATAGTATTCCAGTGTATATGTACCACTTTTTCTTTATCCATTTTTCTAGTGATGGACAGTTAGGTTGCTTCCGTATCTTGGCTATTGTAAAAAGTGCTGCAATAAACATAGGGGTGCATATGTCTTTTTGAATCTGAGAAGTTGTATTCTTTGGGTAAATTCCAATGAGTCAGATTCTGGGGTCAAATGGTATTTCTATTTTTAGTTTTTTGAGGAACCTCCATATTGCTTTCCACAATGGTTGAACTAGCTTACATTCCCACCAGCAGTGTAGGACAGTTCCCCTTTCTTTGAATCCCTGCCAGCATTTGCTGTTCTTAGTCTTTTCAGTGTTGGCCATCCTTACTGGTGTGAGGTGATATCTCATTGCAGTTTTAATTTTCATTTCCCTGATGAATAGTGATGTGGAACATCTTTTCATGTGCCTGTTGGTCATCTGAATTTCTTCTTTGGAGAACTGTCTCTTCACATCCTCTGCCCATTTTTTAATCAGGTTATTTGCTTCTTGGGTGTAAAAGCATGTAAGTTCTTTATATATTTTGGACGTTAACCCCTTGTCAGATATGTCATTTACAAATATATTCTCCCACACTGTAGAATGCCTTTTTTTCCTGTTGATAGTGTCCTTTGCCATACAGAAACATTTAAGTTTGATTTAGTCCCATGAGTTCATTTTTGCTTTTGTTTCCCTTGCTCGAGGAGATGTATTCAGGAAGAACTAGCTCATGCTTATATTCAAGAGATTTTTGCCTATGTTGTTTTCTAAGAGTTTTATGGTTTCATGACTTACATTCATGTCCTTGATACATTTTGAGTTTACTTTTGTGTATGGTGTTACACAATAATCCTGTGTCATTATGTTGCATGTAACTGTCCAGTTTTGCCAACAGCAGCTGTTGAAGAGGCTGTCATTTCCCATTGTATGTCCATGGCTCCTTTATCATATATTAATTGACCATATATTGTTGGGTTTATATCAGGACTCTCTAGTCTGTTCCATTGGTCTATGGGTCTGTTCTTGTGCCATTACCATATTGTCTTGGGTACTGTGGCTTTGTAGTAAAGCTAGACATCGGGGAGCATAATACCCCACGTTTATTCTTCCTTCTCAGGATTGCTTTGGCTATTCGGGGTCTTTGTTGTTCCATATAAATTTTAGAATGATTTTCTCTAGTTCATTGAAAAATACTGTTGGTATTTTGATAGGAATTGCATTGAATCTGTAGACTGCTTGAGGCAGGATGACCATTTTGACAATATTAACTGTCCAGTTTTGCCATGTATGTATCTTCCTTTTGATGTATCTTCCTATGCATGAGAACGGAATGTGTTTACATTTATAGGTATCAACTTTAATTTATTTCATTAGTGTCTTGTAGTTTCCAGAATATAGATCTTTCACTTCCTTGGTTAGGGTTACTCCTAGGTGTTTTATTCTTTTTGATGCAACTTTGAATGGAATTGTTTTCCTGATTTCTCTCTCTGCTAGGTCACTGTTGGTGTATAGGAATGCTATAGATTTCTGCGCATTAATTTTGTATCACACAATATTACTGAATTCAGATATTAGATCTTCTAGTTTTGTAGTAGATTCTTTAGGTTTTCTTATGTACAATATCATGTCATCTGCAAAAAGGGACAGTTTAACTTCTTCCCGGCAAATCTGGATGCTTTTTATTTCTTTGTGTTGTCTGATTGCTGTGGCTAGGACCTCCTGTACTATGTTGAATAGATGAATAGAAGATTGAAAGTGGGCATCCTTATCTTGTTGCTGATCTTAGGGGAAAAGCTTTCAGCTTCTTGCTGTTAAGTATAATGTTGGCTGTGGGTTTTTCATGTATAGCCTTTATTATGTTGAGCTACTTGCCATCTATACCCATTTTGTTGAGAGTTTTTATCATGATTGGATGTTGAATTTTGTCAAATGCTTTTTCAGCATCTATGGAAATGATCATGTGGTTTTTGTCCTTCTTTTTGTTGATGTGGTGGATGATGTTGATGGATTTTCGATTGTTGTACCATCCTTGCATCCCTGGAGTAAATCCTACTTGATCATGATGGATGATCCTTTTGATGTATCTTTGAATTACATTTGCTAATATTTTGTTGAATATTTTTGCATCTATATTCATCAGGGATATTGGTGTGTAGTTTTCTTTTTTTGTGGTGTCTTTGCCCAGTTTTGGTATTAGTGTGATGCTGGCCTCATAGAATGAGTTTGGAAGTATTCTGTCTTCTCTTACTCCTTGGAAAACTTTAAGGAGGATGGGTATTAGGTCTTCACTAAATGTTTGATAAAATTCAGTGGTGAAGCCATCTTTTCCAGGAGTTTTGTTCTTAGGTAGGTTTTTGATTACCAGTTCTATTTCATTGCTGGTAATTGTTCTGTTCAGATTTTCTGTTTCTTTCTGGGTCAGCCTTGGAAGGTTGTATTTTTCTAGAAAGTTGTCCATTTATTCTTGGTTATCCAGTTTGTTAGCATATAATTTTTCATAGTATTCTCTAGTAGTTCTTTGTATTTCTGTCGTATCTGAAGTGATTTTTCCTTTCTCATTTCTGATTCTGTTTATGTGAGTAGACTCTTTTTTTCTTGATAAGTCTGGCTTGGTGTTTATCTATTTTATTTATTTTCTCGAAGAACTAGCTCTTGCTTTTGTTGATCCTTTCTATTGTTTTATTCTTCTTGATTTTATTTATTTCTGCTCTAATCTTTATTATGACTCTCCTTCTACTGACATTGAGCCTCATTTGTTCTTCTTTTTCCAGTTTCATTAATTGTGAGTTTTGACTGCTCATATGGGAATGTTCTTCTTTCCTCTGGTAGGCCTGTATTAAAATATACTTTCCTCTTAGAACAGCCTTCTCTTCATCCCACAGATTTTGTGGTGTTGTAATATTGTTGTCATTTGTCTCCATATATTGCTTGATCTCTGTTTTTATTTTGTCATTGATCCATTGATTACTTAAGAGCATGTTATTATGCCTCCATGTGTTTGTGGGATTTTTTATTTTCTTTGCATAATTCATTTCTAGTTTCATTCTTTGTGGTCTGAGAAGCTGGTTGGTACAATTTCAATCTTTTTGAATTTACCAAGGCTCTTTTTGTGGCTTAGTACATGATCTATTCTTGAAATGTTCCATGTGCACTTGAGAAGAATGTGTATTCTGCTGCTTTTGGGTGTCCAGTTCTGCAGATGTCTGTTAGGTCCATCTGTTCTAATGTGTTGTTCA
Source organism: Smutsia gigantea (assembly GCA_032199065.1). NCBI lineage: Eukaryota > Metazoa > Chordata > Mammalia > Pholidota > Manidae > Smutsia > Smutsia gigantea. Next base: position 1,211 of record JAVSCE010014640.1, on the reverse strand, counting down.
GTGCCTCTGTCTCCTTATTTTCTGTCTGGTTGATATGTCCTTCATAGTGAGTGGTGTGTTGAAGTGTCCTAAAATGAAGGCATTGCATTCTATTTCCCCCTTTAATTCTGTTAGTATTTTTTTCACATATGTAGGAGCTCCAGTGTTGGATGCATAGACATTTAAAATGGTTATATCTTCCTGTTGGATTGGCCCTTTTATCATTATGTAATGTCCTTCTTTGTCTTTTGTGACTTTCTTTGTTTTGAATTCTATTTTGTCTGATATACGTACTCCAACTTTTGCTTTTTTATCCCTATTAGTTGCAAGAAATGTCTTTTTCCATCCCTTCACTTTTAGTCTGTGTAAGTCTTTGCATTTAAAGGGAGTCCCTTGAAGGCAGCATACAGACACGTTTTGTTTTTTTATCCATTCAGTGACTCTATGTGTTTTGAGTGGTACATTCAGACCATTTACATTTAGGGTGATTATCGATAGGTATGTACTTATTGGCATTGCAGGCTTCAGATTCATGGTTACCAAAGTTTCAAGGTTAACTTCCTTAGTATCTAAGAGTTTAACAAAGCTCACTTAATATGCTATTACAAACACAATCTAAAGGTTATTTTTTTGTTTTTCTTTTCCTCCTCATTTTCCTTCCTCCTCTATTATTTATATATTAGGTATCATATTTTGTACTGTTTGTCTATCCTTTGATTGACTTTGGGGATACTTTATTTAATTTTGCATTTTCTTAGTAATTAGCTGTTCTACTTTCTTTACTGTGGTTTTATTACCTCTGGTGACAGCTATTAAATTGTAGGAACACTTCCAGCAGTCCCTCCAAAATACACTGTAGAGATGGTTTGTGGGAGGTAAATTCTCTCAGCTTTTGCTTATCTTGGAATTGTTTAATGCCTCTTTCAAATTTAAATGGTAATCTTGCTGGATAAAGTAATCTTGGTTCATGGCCCATCTGCTTCACTGCATTAAATACATCATGCCACTCCCTTCTGACCTGTACCATTTCTTCTGAGATGTCTGATGATAGCCTGATGGGCTTTCCTTTGTATGTGATCTTATTTCTCTTTCTGGCTGCTCTTGATAGGCTGTCCTTATTCTTGATCTTTGCCATTTTAGTTAGTATATGTCTTGATGTTGTTTTCTCCTTGGGTCCCTTGTGTTGGGAGATCGGTGCTCCTCCATGTCCTGAGAGACTATCTCCTTCCCCA
>JAVSCE010014639.1:0-80926 GCA_032199065.1 Smutsia gigantea | reverse complement strand
AAAACCACAATGAGATGTCACCTCACACCAGTAAGGATGGCCAACATCCAAAACACAAACAACAACAAATGTTGGCGAGGGTGTGGAGAAAGGGGAACCCTCCTACGCTGCTGGTGGGAATGTAAATTAGTTCAACCATTGTGGAAAGCAGTATGGAGGTTCCTCAAAAAACTCAAAATATAAATACCATTTGACCCAGGAATTCCACTCCTAGGAATTTACCCTAAGAATGCAGCAGCCCAATTTGAAAAGGACAGATGCACCCCTATGTTTATTGCAGCACTATTTAAAACAGCCAAGAAATGGAAGCAACCTAAGTGTCCATCAGTGATGAATGGATAAAGAAGATGTAGTACATACACACAATGGAATATTATTCAGCCATAAGAGGAAAACAAACTTACATTTAAACAACATGGATGGAGCTAGAGGGTATTATGCTCAGTGAAATAAGCCAAGCCGAAAAGACAAGTATCAAATGATTTCACTCATATGTGGAGTATAAGAACAAAGAAAAAAACTGAAGGAACAAAACAGCAGCAGACTCACAGAACCCAAGAACGGACTAATAGTTACCAAAGGGAAAGGGACTGGGGAAAATGGGCGGGAAGGGAGGGATAAGAGGGAAAAAGGGGCATTACGATTAGCAGATGTAATGTTGGGGGGGCACAGGGAGGGCAGTACAACTCAGAGAAGACAAGTGGTGATTCTATAGCATCTCACTACGCTGATGGACAGTGACTGTAATGGGGTTGGTGGGGGGGACCTGATGAAGGGGTAGTTTAATAATCGTAATATTGCACATGTAATTGTAAATTAATAATAAAATAAATTATATTAAAAAAAGTGAATATATTTATAAAAAACGTATCTGATAAAGGGTTGACATCCAAAATATATAAAGAACTCATGCACCTTAACAAACAGAAAGCAAATAATCCAATTAAGAAATGGGCAGAGGACATGAATAGACACTTCTCCAAAGAAGAAATTCAGATGGCCAACAGGCACATGAAAAGATGCTCCACATCGCTAATCATCAGAGAAATGCAGATTAAAACCACAATGAGATATCACCACACCAGTGAGGATGGCCAGCATCCAAAACACAAACAACAACAAATGTTGGCGAGGATGTGGAGAAAAGGGAACCCTCCTACACTGCTGGTGGGACTGCAAATTAGTTCAACCAGTGTGGAAAGCAGTATGGAGGTTCCTCAAAAAACTCAAAATAGAAATACCATTTGACCCAGGAATTCCACTCCTAGGAATTTACCCTAAGAATGCAGCAGCCCAATTTGAAAAGGACAGATGCACCCCTATGTTTATCGCAGCACTATTTACAATAGCCAAGAAATGGAAGCAACCTAAGTGTCCATCAGTAGATGAATGGATAGAGAAGATGTGGTACATATACACAATGGAATATTATTCAGCCATAAGAAGAAAACAAATCCTACCATTTGCAACAACATGGATGGAGCTAGAGGGTATTATGCTCAGTGAAATAAGCCAAGCCGAAAAAGACAAGTATCAAATGATTTCACTCATATGTGCAGTATAAGAACAAAGAAAAAATACTGAAGGAACAAAACAGCAGCAGACTCACAGAACCCAAGAACGGACTAATAGTTACCAAAGGGAAAGGGACTGGGGAAAATGGGCGGGAAGGGAGGGATAAGAGGGAAAAAGGGGCATTACGATTAGCAGATATAATGTTGGGGGGGCACGGGAGGGCAGTACAACTCAGAGAAGACAAGTAGTGATTCTATAGCATCTCACTACGCTGATGGACAGTGACTGTAATGGGGTTGGTGGGGGGGACCTGATGAAGGGGTAGTTTAATAATCGTAATATTGCACATGTAATTGTAAATTAATGATAATAAAATAAATTATATTAAAAAAAATAAAAAATAGACAAAAAATGCAGATGCTTTGGCTACTATAAAAAAGATGATAGGTAATAGGTGCTGGCAGGACTTGGAGAAAAGGGACTGTGCACTATATATAACCTTGTGCTCTGTTGGTGGGATGTAAATGGTGCAGCTGCTATGGAGAACGGCATGGAGGGTTTTCCAAAAATTAAAAGTAGAAATATCACATGGTCCAGCAATTCCACTTCTGGATATTTACCCAAAGAAAATGAAAACTAACTTGAAAAGATACATGCACCCCTATGCTCACTGCAGCAGTATATACAATAGCCAAGATATGGAAGCAATCTAGCTGTCCATTGATACATGAATGGATAAAGGTGTGTTACACACACACACACACACACACACACACACAAATGAGATATTATTCAGCCATAAAAAAAGAATGAAATCTTGCCATCTGTGACAACTGGAATGGACCTAGAGGGTATTAAAAAAACTGGAATAAGTGAGACAGGGAAAGACAAATAGTGCATGATTTCACTTACATGTGGAATTTATAAAACAAAATGGAAACACTCAAATGCAGAGAACAAACTATTGGTTACAGTATGAGGGTGGGGACATAGGTGAAGGGGATTAAGAAGTACAAACTTCTAGTTATAAAATAAGTCATGGGGATGAAAAGTACAGCATAGGGAATATAGTCAGTAATACTGTAATAACTTTTCTGGTGACAGAGGGGAACCACACTTACCAGGGTGAGCATTTCCTAATGTGTATAAATGTCGAATCACATCATACACCTGAAACTAATATAATATTGCATGCTAACTGTACTTCAATTAATAGTAATAATAAAATTTAAACAGTGTAGCACAGAGAAGGCAAATAGTGACTCTGGCATCTTGTTACACTGGTGGACAGTGACTGCAATGGAGTATGGGGGGGACTCGATGTTATGGGTGAATGTAGTAACCACATTGTTTTTCATGTGCAACCTTCATAAGAGTGTATATCAATAACACCTTAATAAAAAAAATTAAAAGATAAATATTAAATGCAAAAAAAACAAAAAATAACAAAAAATAAAAATGATACAAAAAGATGTGCATTGAAAAGTCTCATTCCTACTCATGTCCCAGGCCACCTTATTCCCACCCATTTCTCTAAGGCAACAACTTTTATCTACAAGTTTGTAGATTTGCAGCTTCTTTATGCAGATACAAGCAAATATAAATATTCTTATTTTCTCCCTTTTTTTTTTACTCAAAATTAACACTTTTGCATCTTCCGTGCCAGTTTATATTTCGAAAATTTATATCCTGGAGAGGTTCCATATCACTACATGGCATTATTCTTCAGTCTTTGTTATTTTGTTTAGTATTTTCTGTTATGTGCACATCCCATAGTTTACTGAACAAATCCTCTATTGATAGACACTTGGGTTGTTCCCAGTTGCTATAGTAAATTTATTAGTTTTTTCTTTTTTTAGGTATTTTGAGATATTTTGAAGTTTGTTTTTAAAAACATAAATGAGATTATACTGTAGATTTTGTCTCTTTTTACTGGTAATAATATATTGTAGAGGTCTTACCATTGCAGCTGTGTAGATATACTTCATGTTTTAAAATAACTGCATAGCATTAAATTTGTATGGATGCACCATAATTAACCATTCCCTTATTTTTCCATTTTTTTCCCCTTAGAAAAATCTCTATCTTTACATATTTTTTTAGTTTATCTGTAATACAAATTTCTAAAAGTAAAATTGGTAGGTCAAAGTTATGGCATTTAAAATTTGCTAGATACTGCTGTATTAATTTCCTACTGCTACCTAAAAAAACTGCCACAAACTTAGCAGCTTTAAACAGCACACATTTATTAGCTCACAGTTAAGTTGGAACATGGTATGGCTAGGTTCAATGCTCAGGGCCTTATAAGGCTGAGCTCAAGGTGTCCGCTGGACTGTATTCCTTTCTGGAGGCTCTGGGAAGAATTGATTCCAAGTTCACTCTGGTTATTGGCCAAGTTCCTATGATTGTAGGACTGACATCCTTTTTTCTTTACTGGTTGTCAGCTGAGCGCCTTTTCTCAGCTGCTAGAAGCTGCCTGTATTCCTTACCATTTAGCTCTTCATCTTCAAAGCCAGCAGTGGAGAATCTCCCCTGCATTGAAGCCCTCTTATGCTTCTAATCTTTCACCAGTCCCTTTTATGGATTAAGTCAAGCCTACAGAGGATTATCTTCCCTCTATTAAGGTCAACTGATTTGGGACCTTACTTCTGTAGTCCCTTCACAGCGGCACTGAGGTGTTTGAACACATGGAGGAAGGTGTTTGCTCACTAGCAGGTGTAACTCTTGGGGACCGTGTTAGTCTTGCCTACCACAATTGCCAGCTGCCCTTGAAAAGAATTTTACTAATCTGCACTCCTACCAGCATTGTACAAATGTGTCTGCTTCATTCCCAACCCCATTTATTGGGTTGTTTTAGTATTTTTTCAGTTATTTGTAGGTTTTACGTTTAGGATACTAGTTTTTATATCTTTTCCTTTGGGACTTCTGGCTTAGAATTTCTTCTAGTACTTATGTTTCATTAAAAAAAAAGTATATGTAATCCAGATAATTAGCCACTTGTCATAATGCATATATTAATTTTAGAATTAAATTTAAACTATTATTTTAACATTGCAATTTTATACAAATGCCTCTGTTGCTTACATTTCAGCTATGAAGTAAATGGTTTCTTCTTTCAGATTCCTTTCTCCAAATTTTTCTTCTCTAATCAAGGAAGAATCCGGGATGCCCAGTACCAGCTTCTGCTTGACAAGGTAACATTTTCTTGTAGTTGCACTCAGAACTCTTATCTTTAGTGAAATTGAACTGTGAGGATGACTTCTGTCCGTTTTTGAAGGTTGGCAAATGAAAGATGCAAGTTCCTTTCAAAAATGAAAGGCCACCACTATCATACCCAGACAGAAGGATGTCGACTCAGATCTATCCTGTGAGCCAAAGCTCCATTCTGGAGGAACTTCAGTACGGTCATCTTTTCAGCGTGCCTACAGTTGATGTTAGCTTTAAAATAAGAGAACAGTATTACAGTTCAGGAAAGCTTCAAGGAACCTCAGGCAGACATCCATGTCGTCCTCACTGGCCTTCAGTGGCACTGCCTTAAAGGGAGAGAAGAAGTGCAGTGTGGGGCGAAAAGCAGCCCTGTACTTCTGTGACAGTTTGCTGCGGCACATGAAGACGATAGCAGACTTACTAAGGGCCGATAGGATAAAGACCCAACTATAGTAATCCCTTCTTGGAATTTAAAAACTCCAGGAACATTAGTGTATGAGAGTTTGATCGATTTCTCTATTTTAAATTTAGATCTCTTCTATTGGATTCACCTTGGCTGATAAAGTGGATGGCCCATTCTTCCTGGAAATAGATTTTATTGGAGTGTTTACTGATCCAGCCCATACAGAAGAATTTGCCTATGAAAATTCTCCAGAGCTTAACCCAAGACTTTTTAAGTAGAGATCATATGGTAATTTTGTATTACTAAACTAAAAGTAGTAATATTTCTGATGACACAAAATAAAATTAATGGCATCCAACTGATGGCTGGTCTGTATTCCGAAAGGCAAAACGCTGTTGCCAGGGGGACCACATAAAGGGAAACAGCATGAAACCAGGTTCTAAGCTGCACCTTTTAAAGAACTCCATGACTGATGCAGAGGTACCATGTAATCAACTGTTTCCGTTAGGATGACTCCTGTTAGGCACAATTCCCAAATGAGAAGGCAGTTTCCAAAGCAAGGAGTCTCCGAGATGTCTGTTTGGATGGCCTTTTACTATTCTGTTCCTTGTAGGAAATTCTTGTTTTCTTCTTTATTTTTGTTCTTTGATGAGACAGGTTTTTTTTTATTGCGGTAAAAACGTATTATGTAAGATTTACCATCTTAACCATTTTTTGGTTTACAGTTTATAAATGAAGCTTGTAAAACAGATTTCATCTTGCAAAACTGAAACTCTGTACCCACTGAACAACCTTTTCCCCTCCCCCGAGACCCTGGCAGCCGCCATCCTACTTTATTTCTGTGAATTTGACTACTTTATTATTTAATTGAAGCTGTTTTATTAAATTTTTTATATTGAGGGAGTTAATAAAAAATGCACGGATCTCCGTGCGCCGTCTGATGAGCCCCGACACGTGTACCGCCCAGAGCAAGACGTCGAACACTCTGCTTTCCCCCTTCCTCTGTTTCACCCGTGCCCCCCCCTTCCCCTGTGGCAACCAGTTCTGTTGGAGTCTGTTTGCTTTGTGTGTCCATTTGCTTGTTAGATTCCACATGTGAGAACATATCCTATCTGTCTTCCTCTGACTTCACTTAGGATAATACCCTGTAGGTCTACCATGTTGTTGCAAATGGCAAGCTTTCATTCTTTTTTTATGACTAACATTCCATCGTATATATGTACATTTTTTTGTCTACTGGTGGACATTTAGGTTGTTTCCATATTTTGTAATACAGAATGTCATTTACAAATATACTCTCCCATAGTAGGTTGCCTTTGTTTTGTTGGTTTCCTTTGCTGTACAGAAGCTTTTTAGCTTGATATAGTTCCACTTGTTTATTTTTGTTTTTGTTTACCTTGTCCAGGAAGACATATCCAGAAAGTTACTAATGCTGATGTTCAATAGTTTACTGCCTGTTTTCTTCTAGGAGTTTTATGGTTTCAGGTCTTATATTTAGGTCTTTAGTTTTATTTTGGTGGGTGGTTTAAGACTGGTCCAGTTTCATTCTTTCGCATGTAGCTTGTCCAGTTTTCCCAGCACCATGTAGTGAAGAGACTGTCTTTCCCTGTTGTATATTCTTGCCTCCTTTGTCATATATTAATTGACCATATAGGCGTGGGTTTATTTCTGTGCTCTCCATTTTGCTGCATTGATCCATGCATTCGTTCTTGTGCCAGTACCATACTGGTTTGATCACTGTCACTTTATAGTATTATTTGGACCCAGGGAGTGGGATACCTCCAGTGGTTTCTTCTATTTTCAAATCCAAGTGTGAGGAAAGGAGAGTGCTAAAGAATATTAACATAAAGATGCTGTAGAAGTTACTGGGAGAAGAGACACCTACTGTTTTAGTCTGCTTGGGCTGCTTTAACACGTTACGGTAGACTAGGTGGCTTAAATAATCCACTTTCTCAGTTCTGAAGGCTGGGAAGTCCGAGATCAAGGTACCGGCACGTCGGTGTCTTGTGATTGTCTGCTTCTTGGCCTGCGGACAGTTGCCTTCTTGCTGTGTGCTCAGTGGTTGGGAGAGAACAAGTACTTGTCTCTTTCTCTCCTTAGGCACTAATGCCCATGAGGGCTCTACCCTCAAGATCTAATTACTTCCCAAAGACCCCACCTCCAAGGACCTGGTACCACACTGGGAATTAGGGCTTCAACACAGGAATTTGGGGGTAATACAAACATCAGTCCATAATACCTCCTTAGAGAGCTGGTCCTCCAAAGAGACATGATTCTTACTATTTCTTACTTAGTGACTTTTAGTGTAACTACTGGAAAAACTAAATCAGATACTGGACTAATGTTCCCAAAGCTTCCCCAGTCATCTTAAGTATTACAAAGATTAACACAGTTTAAATTGATCAGTTCTTGTCATCTCAGCTGGTAGGAACTATAACACAGCCTGAATACGCTAAGAGAGCCAAATTTAAAATGAATAAGAGAATACACAAAGGCTAATACCTTTTCTGTAATCTTGGCCTAAAATCTACTTTGTATTTTCATGTAATTAACACAAAATTCACCTATTTATAGTTTAGTGGTTTTTTAAAGTATATTTATAGAACTTTACAGTCTTTATTACCCTAATTTTATAAAATTTCCAAAAGCCTAAAAAGATACCCCAGTACCCCTTTGCAATCACTCTTTGTTCTATCTCCAAGCCCAGGTAACTATTATTCTACGTTCTTTATGGGTTTACTTCTCCGGATAGTTCAAATAAATAGAATCATATAATATGTGATCTTTTGTGTCTGGCTTTTCACTTAGTATAATGTCTTTGAGGTTCATCCATGTTATATAGCATGTTACCAGTACTTCATTCCTTTTTGTATGTAAGAACCTTTTAAAGTGATTGTATTATTTTACCTTCTGAGCGGCAGTATAATTTGACAGTTACTCTGAGATGTCTTGATTCATCTGATCTCTGCCTTTTGGTATCAAACTGAATTTATTTAGCACCAGAAGTATTCCATGTTTTCTGTGGGTTCATGTATGTATGATAAGAAGTATAATAGAATCCGATAGGTGCTGTGAAGTACAGAAGAAGGATATGGTCCTTTCTTCTTGGGGTGGGAGTGAGTGGTCAGGAAAGGATGCAGAAGGGGGGCAAGTTAATTCTTGTTAATCTTAGCTGGTCCATTAAATCTTAGAGGCCAATTATGCTTACAAAGAATGAATCACCATGAGAAAAAACTTTATTTATGCAAATCATAAGCAGAACAAAACTTGGAAGCTCCACTTAGGTACAACAAACATGGATATGATGCTAATCAACTATTTCCCATAAATTGAATAAGATGTAAGTTAGAGTACAGTAGTCCTTAAAGCAGCAGCCCTCACAGGTCAATATGGCCCTATATATTTTTAAATAAACAACGCTAGAATGAGCTAGTTTTTAAGAATACATTGAATCAGAAATAGCAATTAACATGAAGTGATCTTAACACACTTCACACAGGTAAAGAAAGTACTGATGCCATGATCAACCCATATGGCCCACTGTTTCATTTGGACAAGCTTCTCTAGAGGACAAAGAGGTGGCCTTTCCTAGCTTACCTACTCATAACTGTTACTCCATTTCTGTTAAAGCTTGTGGCATAACTGGCTACCATAAGGGAACTGCTTTTGCCTAGAAGAGGACTGCAGCTCTGTTAATAGAGTAGCAAAGGGAACTTGACATTAAAAATCTAGGTCAAGAATCTATAGGTCAGATCTCTTTAGAAAACTGAGTTATGCAGGAATTTAGGTAACTATTTCAAAGAATTTGTAAGCTTTAAGGTAATAACGTCTTTTCAGAGACATAGCATGTGAAGAACCCACTGAAACTACATATACTGTGAACAGAGCAGAAAAAAGTCTTGACTTAGTGGGAAGGACAGTATAAAATATTTACAAAAAGGAGGTTCAGAATAAAGGAATATTTACAGTATGTTAAGACCACTGATCTTGAGCCTTATGGGAGGCCCCTTCGAGCTCCCAAAACCTTTGCTCTCTTCTCCTTTCGTTCCTGCTCATGTTGCTTCCGGTGCTCCTCCCTGAGAAGGACAGGAGGGACACATTAGGCTCCAGGGAGGCTCCACCGTGGCCACTTTAAAGAATTTGTTAGACTACTGTCCGACCTTCAAATGACATCAAGCACACTTGTGTAAAACACACTTGTTTAAAAAACATACTGACAGAACATGACACTCTACTAGTCTGTGAGATGGATGCCACACCTGTAAGTCACTGTTGTGTTAAAAGACCAGAAATTAGTATTCTAAAATCACGGAACTGGAACCAGAAGGCCCCTTGGCACTCCAATCGCTGTAGTTTAATTTTGTTTTATATGAGAAATCTCTACCACCACAAGTCAAAGTCAAAGGTCAAGCTCAAAAATCAGTCTAGGGAAAGTGTTAGAACTAGAACTAGGGCCTACTGACTTAAGCCACAATGTTTTTCTGGAAGGGATTAGGAGGGAAAAGAAAAGCCCCAGATCACGTTAATAATCTTAATAGCAAATATAGTTAGTGAAGGTCTTGGGGGCAGCTGGATGTAGGCGGGTTACATGATAGGTAACCCTTTATTAGGAGGGTTTCACGCAGGCAATCAACCAGGACAAGCTGCAGCCCAGGGCTAGTCCTAGCCTGAACTTTGTTTTCATGCAGAAGGAAACCTCTAAGGATCATCTTGGGGATCCCCCTGTGTAGGCCTTGAAGCCTAGCAAACCTGGTTTCCCCGGGAGTGAGGAATTTACATCTATCTGCATACCTAGGTGCCCCGAGCACCTGGATTATCTGGAGGGATATCCAGGCGCACTGCTGGGGCAGCTAGGTAATGTAAAAGCAGTGTCCTGAATCCAGGTCTTCTGTCTCTCACCCATAGTGCTTTACAAACAGCACAGAGCCTGGGCTCCACCTCAGAACTACTCAGTTAGAACCCAGTGTGGTGGGGCCCAGACACACACACTTCCAGAAAGTTCTATATGTGATTCTACTTGTACCCTCTTCTTAAATACTACTATTAAAAAGAGGTTCTGCTTCTATATAGTCTTTCAACATGAAAAGAATTATAGAACAGGATAATTATATACTCACCTGGTCTGGAGACAAGGTTGTTTATAAGTTTTCTTGTAGAAGTTAACTCTGTTTACATGCTCATTCAGAGAACTATTTTCTTTTGACTGTCCCCATGGTTTCAGTTTTCCTAGTTTAGGACACAAAGACAGATGTAAAAGAGTCTTGTATTTATATTCCCAATTTTATTCTCTTCATCTGTGGCTCCTTGCTTACTATTAACATTTATGCTTTGTTTTTATAGACACCTGCCAGTATAATTCTATTTCAGTTTCATATTTCAGATATAAAGTACATTCTTTCTCTAAAAATAAAAGTGCGTTCTACTTTTTATCCTTGGAAAGTCCTTCACAAAAAAATCAGCACTGAAAAAAAAAAATTAAATCCAACTACATAACACTTTAAAAGAAACCCTTGAAACCAAGTGTACCCCAAGGTTGCATAGGTGTGAATTATGTTTAATACTAAAGTAGTATTTCATCTGTGCAATTTGTTATTACTGTTACCTATTAAACCATGCTTGGGATGGAACACGCAGGAATATTTGTTGGCTTTAGAACTGGAATCAAATCTCCAATGTTTATGTTTTGCTGTATTTGCATAGTTTATGGTCTGTTTCTGAGCACCAACCAATGCACCAATGATTGTCATTTGTGGTGTTTCCCATTTTATGAAAAGGACTTTCATACTCATTGTATCATTTGATCCTTTCAATACCTGCTGATTCCTTCCATAAAGAAAGGGATTTTCTAGGATACAAAAATTATACAAAGCACAGATAAAGTTCTAATCTAGGTTTTCTACTGTCAGTAGAGGTCAGTGGTGGTCAGAGTCATTTCCTTAGCACCTGATATGTGCCAGGGACTGTCCTAGGTGTTGGGGACACAGAGAAGTCAAAAACTCTTGCTCTTTTGGGCTTACATTCCAGCGGTATCAGTAGATGATCACCACTTCACGTCAGGTGGTGCTACACGCTTTGAGAAATGTAAGACGGTAAGGAGGAAAGACTAGGCGGCGGGGAGAGGAGGGAAGGCCCCTCTGAGTCGGTGACAGCTGAGTGGGTGCCCCGTTGAAATGAGGGAGCAAGCTGTGCAAAGGTCTGTGGGAAGAGTATTCCACATGCAGCAGAGGGATAGTGAGCTGAAAGACCTGCAGGTGGGAATGAGCTTGGTGTACCTGAGCGCTGAACACTGGGGTGGGTGACACAGACTCAGGGAGGGGAGGAGGTGATGAAATGTGATTGGGTGAGAGATGGAAGCCTCAGGAGGTTCTGAGCAAGGCAGCAATGAGCTCAGATTTGTTTTTAAGGCTATAGTGGGGCAAAGAGGCTATTTTAGAAGGCCCAGTAAGAGATGGTGATGACCTGGACCAAAGGGAGTTGCGGGAGGGTGAAAAGCATCCAGGTCAAAAGATCTATCTGAGAGGTGGAGTTGAAAGGACCAAACCGATGGACTAGAAAGGGGTCTGAGAGAGTGAGAAGCCAAAGACGACTCATAGGTCTCTGCCCTGACAGAGGCGCCACTGCCACAGATGGGAACACTGGGCTAGGTGAGAGAAGCAGAAGTTGTTTTTTTTTTTAGCAGTCTAGCTGATCTATGTTTACATTTTGTTTCACTAACATTAGTAATTTAAAGATACATACTTATGTAAATGTGATTCTTGGAGGAAGTGTTTTTGTTTAAAATTCCAGAAGCACTTGTAAAGATAAGTCACATTAAGTATTGATATTTTAAATGGATATAAGGATACTCTAATATATGCCCAAGACATATGACCAGTAAATGTCTGAGGATGTTGGACTGGTGGGTCCCAACCTGGGATCCTCTGAAAGTTGTAAAGAAAACATTCATTTACACAGGCTAACTTCCAAGTTCTTTGATTTTGGCTGAAATTTTATTAATGCTTTGTAGTAACGCTGATTAGAAGTTATATTTTTGGTTAGAAAATACGTAAGTGAACCAATTATTTATTTAGCATTTGTTTAACGGACAGTCTTTGAAATCATGGGTCATATGGATACAGAGGCAGGAATTCCAGGTGGTGAATTATGGCTTTCACTGAGTCACTAGAATTTTTCACATCATCAGATGCAGGATTGCTTAAAGCCTTTTGCATGGCTTGTCCCTCAAAATATCCCCACATACCTTTGTGTGGCTCATAGCTGAGGGGACGAGACAGACTTGCTTTGAGATCAAACACTGGTTTCCTATGGGAGACTGGAGTCTGTGCTGCCTCAGCTGTCAGCTTGATTGGGGTAATAACTAAAAAAGCCAAAACAAAACCCAACAGCTCTATTAGAAAAAAAGACCTGTTACAGGTTTTAATTTAACTTCTCAAGCTTAAAAATATAATCTGTATGATGAGTCTAAAACAGATGTAAGGTTAAAAAAGAAAACGGGTGAAAAAAGTAACTAAGGAAAGCTAATCACAGATTTATTAAACCCTGTTAGCAGCTCTCCAAATAGTATGGCATTTCCTAGGATCAGCTGGGAGTTTAGAATCCTGTTTAAAGAATTAACTGGGTAATTTTCCAGGCTGTTTACCTTTTAAAAAGTCATGTGTTATTAATAGTAAAATTTTCATTAACACAAATATAAAACCTTCAGTGTATGTAACCACATATAAATAAAAAGATTCATGGCTCTGGTTGTTATTAATAGAGGCTGTTAAGAACGTGAATTTTTGTGCCATAAAGTTAAAAATATACCAGGATAGTATACTTAAATTTAATTAGCCAAATTTTGCTGCAGCTGGGCATCATATAGCTGGCACATCTTATAATCCTCTCCCCTCACAGCTGCATCCAGGCCACTGTCAAATGTTAGCAGTTGGCTGTATTTGTATATGAGCAACCAGGATCTGGGACCACCTAGTTAAACAAAACAGAAAAGCACAAAACCCGCATGCTGAAGCTACCCTGTTGTGTCAGTATCAGGCGCTGGTGGGGAGGGGACCAGTGGGGCGTCACAGCAGAGTATCAATCAGTGCAATTTAACCTGTACAGTACATGTTTGCATGCCCTACTGTCCAGCAGCCCCACTCCCAGCTCTAGAGGAATTCCTGCACATGTACAGGAGATATGTTCAAGAATAGTTACAGCTATACTATATTTAATCACAAAAGCTGGAAAAACAAGTACATGAGCAGTAAAATGGGTAGATTGAAATATATCTGTACCATTGAAAACCACAGTGAAAATGAACTTTAGCTCATTTATCAATAGGGATGATTCTTCAAACATTACGCTGAGTGAATGAAGCAAATCACAGGAAAAAAGTCCTAGTTTGATCTTGTTTACATAAAACTCGTATTTGATAATAGTGAAAGAACTATCCCATCTCAAGTGGGCGCACCCTGAATTACTTAGAGGAGAAGGCTCAGACTGCGGTAAACATTTAGTTCCTGCCTCGTGTTCTCCTGTGTGAACCACGACTGGTGAGTCCTTTCCCATGAGGCAGGTGCACAGCTCTCTGTGACATGACCACCTTACCTTACACAAGTCCACACCCCAATTTTTTTTTACCACTTCCCCTGCCCAAGCCCCTTGCTTCCCATACTACAGGGTGACTTTAGAATGTTACATGGAATGTTTGCTTGCTGGTATAGGAAAGATGAAGGGTTAGGGAGGGAATGAAAAGTCATTTAGAGGAGGAATAATTTAAATTTACTATTACCACCTCTGGACTCCTGAAATTTAGTTTTAGTCTCAGTATGGAATCTTTAATTTCGGTCTTTAAGGCACGAAGAAATCCTCAGACTCTCTCTACACTGGCTATTGCCAGCCATGCTTCTCTCTGGCCTGAAGCTCCGGAGGGATCCCCCTAGTCTCAGGGCACCTGGCTGTCCTTGCTCCGTCGTCCGGGCTCGTGGTGACACATCCAATAAGGATTCTCAGGACAATCTCAACATACTCAGTTCTGCTATAGGCCTCACCAGTTGGTGATATTGTTTTAAAACTTCGCACCACTACTGCAGTATTCTTTTGAAAACCACCTGGTCATGGTAGGCAATGATTAAGTAGACATCGTGTAGAAGAGTATCTATGTGGCTTATTCTGGCTTACACAGTCTCCTAGTCACTGGTGTGGCATTTAGCCCGTGATCTCTGGGACCCTGTTAATTTCTGAGTCCTGCAGGACCATTCAGAGCAGTAATGAACACTGTGGGCCTCCTCCTGGTCCCTGAGTCTGAGAAGGGGCCGGATGCTCTTCAGAAAGGGCACCATCTTAGGACTCCTCTTGGAGACAGAATGGACCCCTCAGGCAGACACCCATTTCTTGTTTGTCTCCGGCATTTTCCTTGCCAGTATAAAATGGAATATATACAATGGTAAAATTTTTGCTTTTGATTTTATAGATACAGAGAGGCTTTAAGGAAACAGATATACTTAATTCTTAATTTCAAGAAGTTACATGGCTTAAAAAAATGAAACAGAATTTTTTTTTTTTTTTTTACCAGCAGCAGAATCCCCTCTTGCGGTCTTCTGCTTGTGTGTCCCAAGCACAGCCTGCCCTTTTGGGGTGCTCCCAGGTATGGCCACATGTGGGGACTTTCTGGCTGGAGTCTTGGTCAGTGAGCGCTTATGCTCATTATCTTTAGTAGCGGCTGAAAACCTGAATAGGACAGTAGAGGACATGACGTGAGTAGTTACGTCAAGCTAATTCAGCAAAACCACTTGCCCATTACCACACAGTGAAAGGACCTCAATAAATACTTGTTACACAAATGAACCTCTTTTGCAAAATAGACACGTTTTGAAATACTGATGCTAAAGCAAATCATGTATCAATTTTTGTTTATTTGTAAACTTTGTTTTTTTGGCCAATGACAGTACAGGCAGAGCTTGCAGAAGATACCTGTGGGCCTCAAGTTACAGTTTAGGAGGTACTTGAAGAAGCTCCTTCTCTTCCCGGTGATATCAAATCAGAGGCAACAAGAAACTGCTATGCCAAACGAGTGATGGGACCTGGCCTTACACCTTCCCAGGAGAATGTCATTCATTTGAGTGGCATATAAGCCCATTCTCTACTCATAGCAGATTGCCATAAGTGTATTGGATTGATTTTCTGATGCAGCATTTCTAAACTTTAACATCTCTGAAATTGGGATGTGTTTTCTAATTGGTAACACACATCACTGGTGGCAGTGATTTTTCTTACTGGTTTATGAAATAATGATGAGAATTTTGTAGAAATGAAATG
Source organism: Smutsia gigantea (assembly GCA_032199065.1). NCBI lineage: Eukaryota > Metazoa > Chordata > Mammalia > Pholidota > Manidae > Smutsia > Smutsia gigantea. The sequence continues at coordinate 65,505 of JAVSCE010014639.1, read as the reverse complement.
AATATCTAGTAACGACAGACATACATAGGGTTAGTGGGGCATTAAGAGAAGGGAACTTCTGGACTTTTGAGTGAAGATTGGATAGTAATCCTGAGTCAACACCCCAAATTATTCCCAAAGGCTCTACAACAGAGTTAAGAAGTGCTGTGAGTCCTTGCTGCTTTGAACACTGCCGTGAAGCAGGACTCGCCCCTGCTGACACAGGCATACCTCGGAGATAGTGTGGGTTTGGTTCCCAGACCACTGCAATACAGCGAGTCAAACGAGTTTGTTTCCCAGTGCATATGAAAGTTATGTTTACACTATACTGTTGTCTATGAAGTATATGATAGCATTATTATGTCTAAAAAACACACTACATACCTTAAAAAATACTTTATTGCTAAAAAATGCTAACCATCGTCTGAGCTTTCAGTCAGTCATAATCACTGATCACAGAGCACCATAACAAATAAAATAATGGAAAAGTTTGAAATATTTCAAGGATTACCAAAATGTGACACAGAGACAGGAAGTGAGCAAATGCTGCTGGAAAAACAGCACCTACAGACTCGCTTGATGCAGGGTTGCCACAAACCTTCAATTTGGGAAAAGTACAGTATCTGCAAAGTGCAATAAAGCACGGCACAATAAAATGAGTTCTGCCTGTATTAAATACAATCAGAACTGCCAAGCATATAAGTGCTTCATCTTCCAAACTAAGTCAGTACGTAGAATCCAAAACTTAAGGGCATTTGTAAGCTTTAAAAACGATGTCAGATAGTTGTATGTGTTAGGGAGGAGCGACCACGTCCCAGCTCTCTGAGATGCCGCCTGCGCCCTTAAAAAAGGAGAGAATGAAATTTCGGTATTAAAAGAAAGGAGCCTGAAGATGTTCATTTGTGGAGACAGGCACAGCCGAGGGCTACTGTCACGTCGGGAAAGGCAGAGCAAACACAACGCGACACAAAGGCGGCAACAAGGCCAATAGCCGCGACGCTGCAGTAGCCACCAGGCCACAATATTCACACTTTAGGATGAGTCCGTTGTTTAGTTCGCTGCATTGTGCGATTTTCTGCCGGAATTTAGCTTCAACTTTAAGTTCAACGGAAAATTTCTCTTTACATATCTCAGCAGGCACACAAACTAATAAAATGGGTAATATCCACATATATATAATTTTCTGTCTTACTAATCAAAGTAATAAGCTTAGGGAAGTTAGGTAAAACAAGAAAACCAAACACAAATATAAAGAAAAAAGATTAGAACTTATAAAAATCATTTGCTGATCTTCTGTTCTGATCCTCCTCCTTTTTCAACAACATTGAAACATGGCTGCTATACACTTAGAGTGTATTCGAATCAATAAAGCTTTGAGACCTTATTCTTGCTTACATTTTGGAGTTCCTCTTTACCTGACATTCATTTTAGTGGCGGAAGGAGCGGCATGCTTGACTGCCCCCTTCACACTCAAGGCGCTCCGCCGTGCAGCGCCCTGGGGCCGGCCTTGTGAGCGCTGCTGGCTGCTGGGAGTGCAAGCCACAGGGTGTCTTCCTCGGGGAGGAACTGGAGTTGTCACCATTCTCCTCGTGACAGGCTTCTGAAGGACGAGAAATGCACCACGTTAAGCCTGGCCTCTTAGGATGGTCTCCTTGACAGAGTACAGAAGTGTACTCCCACCTATCCTCTTGTGTCGTCCCACTTTTAATCCAACCTGTTATCCATTCTTTCCCTACTGTCTCATCCTAGCCTACCTGCCTGGCAGGCTGCCAGTTCCGTGTACCTGATTTCAGAGTAACTTCTGGTTGTGCTGAGTAACGTGTCACAGAAAGACTTTCTCAGCCGCCGCATACCCAGGCATTTTCTAAATAGGAAAGGAATGTGGCTGAGGGGTCTCCTGTGGCCAGAAAGCGAGGATAAACAGGTTCCCTTGGCCATATGGTGCCTTGTAAGCCTGAAATGCAGCTTATTAAATACGAACTCAAAGGAGAACCTATTATATAATTAGCACGTGGAATCTACAAATCATTCCATCCCTTCCCTTGGTCCCTAACAGCTTTTAAAGTTCTTTTACAATCAGAAGAGATTCTAATGTGAGATAAATTTAAAACCAAAATATTAGTAAATACATATCTTTACCATAAGCTAAGAACCCAGGTTAGATGTATTAAACATACTGTTACATTTAATCACACCTGTTAGGCCTCCTCCTATCTTCTAAAATTCCAACGTCCACACTGTCTCTTACAAAGTTTAAGTTCACTTGGTGTCAGGACCATCAACTCTGCGTCTTTGTTTGAGCAACTTAAAATGTGTAAGTATTTATTATTATTATTGTGTGTGTGTGTGTGTGTGTGTGTAAGCTCCTGGGCCCTCTCTGTTCAGGTCTCCCCACATTTAGACATTTTGATTTCCAGAAGATATATATATATATTTTTTTTTATTATTAAGGTATCATTGATACACAATCTTATGAAGGTTTCACATGAGCAACATTGTGGTTACTACATTCACCCATAATATCAAGTCCCAAATGTATAAGTATTTCTACTTGCACCCACTACCAATCTTTCTGACCTTTTTCTAGGCAGACTATTATGCCTCTGACTCTAGTAGCACTAATTCATTGTGTTAGCAATGTATCTAATCAATTTCTCCCTTTCTTTTAGCAATAAAAATCCTGTTCTACTAATACAAAGAGCCTAAATATATCATACACAAAAATTAAAATGTAGGTTAAGGATTAAACACAGGGAATAATAATAATGAAATCAGCCAAAATAAGTATATTTTTATGCTCTTGGGACAGACACGTCATGACCAAAACCTCTGGAGCCTCAAGAAAGAAAAGCTGGACAAACTAAAAATGAAACAAACAAAACTTTTCCACAAGGTAAAAGAGACCATTAATGTAGTTAAAAGACAAACTATGAGAACATGTTTGTAACAATATATACCATTAATGTAGATAAATGGCTCAAATAAATGGGCAAAAATTAAGAAAAAGCAAATTCACAGAAAAAGAGCCAAACACAACATATAAACAACATACAACCATCAAAGAAATGACAATTCAATTGGAATTTTTTTCATGTTATATATCAAGGATGAAAAAATTCAATCAATTTCTACTGTTGGCAAAGTAAAAAGGCGTCGTGGGGCACAAGATTTCTGATCTTTGTTGCCATACAATCCAACAGGTCTCCCTACTCTAATCATGCAAGTCAAGAAGGCTGGTCGTGGCCAGGACAATTCTGTCCAGGCTCTCTACTCTTCAGTCATTGCTCATCATTATCCAAACAACCAATCCCAAAACAGCACTGTCAAGAAAAATTTTTATTAGCTATGGTGAAGTCACTGTAATTGTTCGCTTTTTCTCCAGTCTCCCAATAGACCATACCAATAACCCATCTGATACGTAAATTCCTTCAACTGTAGAGGGGGTGATTTTAGCACTAAACTCATTCAGATGGAGCTATCGCTAACAGAAGATAAGCTATGCATTTATTCAACATCTTCAAGGCTACACTCAAGTTTATGGTTGAGGTAGTTATTCTACCCTTAAGTTTTACCTGGAAAATTAACTCACCCATATGACGTAATATAGAAAGCTTAACTTTCAATCAAGGCCTTCAGTGGTACAGAAGCCAGTGATCCTGCTTCCCGGCCTCTCTGCAGCTAGCACTCGCCTATGCAGGAAAGGCCCTGAATGCCTGCTCTCTGTAAATCATCAGCACGGGCCTCACGTCCCAGTATTCCACTGTGAGTGTAGTGAATCCTAGCTGTTACTAATACTTAATAAAGTTTCATTATGGACCTACTGCATATGTCTTCTCTGGATTCTCCACCCATGTTGGTAGATTAGTATGAAGGAATAGTGTTGATTAATGCCACCCATGGCTTGTTGCTATTTGCTAGAAGGCTGATAAAGTGTTTCCAGTTGTGGTAACAGTGGCTTTATAAATCTGTTCAAGTGAATATTTATTACCCAAGACTATGCTTCTTGTTAAGCAGTTTGTGTTTTTGTTTGATTTATAACTGATTACCCAGTGCATTTCCCTATTGGCATTTAATATGAGAAAATTCAGAACTCACTGAGTGATGTAACAGATACTGTACCTGCTAGCAGTGCTCATTTTCTGTCCCTTTTAAATTGACTTTATACTGTTCTGTGTCATGTGTAACATCACAAACTGCCTCCAATTCTTTGTGAGAAACAGACAGGTTGATATAATTCTAAAAGAATTAAATTCTCTCCCAACCCTCTAAATGGTACACTTCTGAGCATCAGATACCACGTGAGACATAACGTCAACATCCTGGGATGCTATCAACTAACTACTCTGCTAACTCAGCCTTGGGACTTCATCACCAAAGGCGCCTTGAGTCTGGCACGACCTAACCTAGATTAGACAAGACTTAGATGAAGGCTGCCCAGGGAGATGTCATCACAGAAAGCCTTTACATTAGTTACTGCTAGTCACCCCTTTTTCCTTAAGGTAGGAGACGGGAAAGAAGATGGCTTCAGCCATTTATCAGTCCATCCTCAACAAAAGTAATAGGCACAATGTCGGAATGTGGAAAACAGAACAACTTATTGCCGCTCTGGGTTTTCATTCATTATAGTGAGGGTTCACTGTATCTGGAGGGTTTTTAAATAATTTAGTCCCAGTAAGAACATAACTTTATCAGCATACCTTCAGTTCATTAAATGAATTGTGTTCTTCAAAATGTTTCTTTTTTCTCTCAATATATTGATCGATGGACTCCATTTCCTTAAACCGGGCCTCATGAAGCTTCTTAAAGTCTAGAATGTTCCCCAAAATATGAAAATGAATAATAAGACAATATCCATTTATTCACCTTCTCTTTGTTTTTTTGTTAATACTTATTCTCTTCTCTGTATCTCTGATGTTCAACTTCAGTAGCATCTTTACCAAAACTTTAATTTCAAAACATTCAGTTTTTGGAAATTCAGAGGCAAAGCAAATCCGTCCCGTGAACTATCAGACATTCACCGTCTCTCCGACTGTCTGTCTCTCTGCTGACAGTTCAGTCCACAGGGTAAGAGAAGATTCGTCCTCTCCCCTCACCGATCAACTGGTCTTTACTTACTCATAAAATGCTTAGAAGACTCTATGCCAAGGATTTGCAAACTTCTTCTGTAAAGGGGTGGATAGTACATATTTCAGGTTTTGTGGCACATGTGCTATGATCTCTGTCTCATAGACTCCTTTTATAAACCCTTTAGAACTGTAAAGACCATTCTTAGCTCAAGGGTTAGAAAACAGGCCAAGGTGGACAGTAGTATGCTGACCCCTGCTCTGGGCTAGTCTAAGTGGATAAGAATATTCTAATTAAGTGTAATTAAGTATTAAGTACAGGCTTACCTTAGAGATATCGTGGGTATGATTACAGCCCACTGCAATAAAGCAAATATTGCAATAAAGTGAATCGAATCAATTTTTTGGTTTCTCGGGGCATATAAAAGTTGTGTTTATACTATGTGGTAGACTTTTAAGTATACAACAGCATATGTCTAAAAAAACTGTACATACCTTAAAACAGACTTCATAAAGAAATGCTCACCATCCTCTGGGCTTTCAGCAAGCCATAATCACTGGCCGGTCACAGGCCACAACACATATAACAGTAATGAAAAAGTGTCAAATATTGTAAGAATTACCAAAGTGTGTGACACAGAGACACAAAGTGAGCAAATGCTGTTGGAAAAATGGTGCCAGGCTTGTTCAGTTCAGGGTTGCCACAAACTTCAGGGTGTAAAAAACGTAGTATATGGAAGCACAGTAAAATGAGGTATGCCTGTTAGGTGAATTTTTAATATATGCTGAGAAGTATTCTAAATACTATAAAAATAAAACACTCTATGTGCCAAGCAATAGAGAAGAATTACATATCCAAAATTGGAGTCCCTTAGATTACTAAAAAAAAACAAAAAAAAATTATTATTACAAGGTGGACATTATGTCACATTAGACATTCGTTCTCAGGTATTTACTAAATACCTGCTACATGCTAGTTGCTCTGCTAGGTAATCAGAAGAGGAGAAATAGTCTCAGTCCCCATACGGGAGTACCCCATTTCCCTGCGCTTCCCAGATACTGCGCTGATTCACAGAGTGAAGGTCTGTGTAGCCCTGCAGCAGGCACGTCCGTCAGCACCAGTTTTCCAACAGCATTTGTTCACTTTGTATTTCTGACACATTTTGGTAATTCTCACATTTCAAACTTTATTAATAATTATCTTTGTTATAGTGTTCTGATCAGTGTCTTTGATGTTATTATTATAATAGTTTTCGGGTGCCATGAACCACACCTATTTAAGATGGTGAACTTAACTGATAAATATTACATGTGTTCTGACTGCTCCACTGACCAGCCATTTCCCTGACTCTCTCTCTCTTCCCTGTTCCCTGAGACACAACAATATTGAAATCAGGCTGATAATAACCACATAATAGCCTCTAAGAGCTCAAGTGAAAGGCAGAGTCACATGTCGCTCACTTTAAATCAAAAGGTAGAAATGACTAAGCTTAGTGAGGAAGGCCTGTCAAAAGCCAAGAGAGGCCAAAACGAGGCCTCTTGCACACAGTTAGCCAAGTCGTGAATGCAAAGGAAAGATTCTTGAAGGAAATTATAAGTTCTACTCCAGTAAACACAAGCATAATAAGAAAGCAAATAGACTTATTATTGTTATGGAAAGAGTTTGAGTGGTTGGATAGAAGATCAAACCAGCCACAACATTCCCTTAAGCCAAAGCCTAATCCAGAGCAAGGCCCTAACTCTTTAATTCTATGAAGGCTGAGAAAAATGAGGCTGCAGATGATAGGTCTGAGGCTAACAGAGGTGGTTCGGGAGATTTAAGGATAGAAGTCGTCTCCATAACGTAAAAAAAAGCACAAGGTGAAGCACCAAGTGATGGAGAAGCTGCAGCAAGTTGTCCAGAAGGTGAAGCTAAGATCATTAACGACAGGGGCTGCACTGAGCAGCAGAGTTTCAGTGTAGATGAAACAGCCTTCTATTGGAAGAAGATGCCATCTAGGATTTTCAGAGCTAGAGAGGAGCAGTCATTTCTGCTTGAAAGCTTCAAAAGATAGGCTGTCTTATTAGGGGCTAATGCAGCTGGTGACTTCAGGTGGAAGCCAGTGTTCACTGATCATTCTGAAATCCCAGGGCCCTTAAATTCATGCTGCTTCTATTCTGCCTGTCTCTATGAATGGAACAACAAAGCTTGGATTATATAGCACATCTGTTTACAACATGGTTTACTGGTTTACTAAATATTTTAAGCCCACTGTTGAGACCTACTATTTAGAAAAAAAGATTCCTTTCAAAACGTAACTGCTCACTGACAATGCACCTGGCCAGCCAGAAGCTCTGGACAGGTATGAGATAAATGTTGTTTTCATGCCTGCTAACACAACATCTATTTTGCAGCCCATGGATCAAGGAGTCATTTTCACTTTCAAGTCTTACTACATAAAAATACATTTCATAAGGCTCTAGCTGCCATAGACAGTGATTCCTCTGATGGATCTGGGCAAAGTCAACTGAAGACCTTCTGGAAAGGATTCACCATTCCAGATGTCATTAAGAACTTTCATGATTCATGGAAGGGGTCAAAATATAAACATACACAGGCGTTGTTAAGAAGTTGATTCCAACCCTCATGGATGACTTTTTTTGAGAAGTTCAAGACTTCAGTGGAGGAAGTCACTGCAGATGTGGTGGAAATAGTAAGAGAACTAGAATTAAAGTGGAGCCTGAAGATGTGACTGAATTGCTGCACTCTCATGACAAAACTTGAATGGATGAGGAGTTCCTTCTTATGAATGAGGAAAGCAAGTGTTTCTTGAGATGGAATCTATTCCTGGTGAAGATGCTGTGAAGACTGTTGAAATGACAATAAAGGATTTACATAAACTTAGTTGACAAAGCAGTGGTAGAGTGAAAAGATTGACCCCAATTTTGAAAGAAGTTCCACTGTGGGTAGAATGCTACCAAACAGTATGACATGCCGCATAGAAATCACTGGTAAAAGGGAAAGTCCATCAGTGTGGCAAACTTCATTGTCACCTTATTTTGAGAAACTGCCGCAGCCCCCCAGCCTTTAGCTGCCACCACCCTGATTAATCAGCTGCCGTCAACATTGAAGCAAAACCTCCCACCGGCAAAAAGATTATAACTTGCTTAAACTCAGATGATGATTTTTAAATTAAGGTATGTACATTCCTTTTTTAGACATAATGCTATTGCATACTTAATAGACTACAGTATAAACATAACTTTTATATACATTGGGAAACCAAAAAAATTCATTTGACTCACTTTTGTTTTTTGTTTATTTATTCTTTGTTATCATTTGACTTGCTTTATTACAATGGTCTGGATCCCAACCTGCCGTATCTCCGATGTAAGCATCTATCAATCTGATGAAACAGGTAGTAAAGTCATTCCCACTTTAATTGGAGGAAGTGGGTTTACGAGAATAAGTCGTCTAAGTCCTCACTCACAGCTAGTGAAATGAAAGAGCAAGGATGCAAGCCCCTTTTCCAGTGTCTGAGCTTTTAGCTCTTCTGGTCCATTGCCTCTCCAACAACACCTACAGGGGCAAACCACAAACTGCTACTTTCCATTTCTCTGGGTGCAAAACTTACTTGGAGTAGTGTTTGCAGTTTTTTTGTTTTTTCCTGACTTGGAAAACCCATTTGTGTAGAGAGAGTTCTTTCTTTCTGAAGGCACCTTCGAATTTTCATTGCCTGAATCCAAAGATACAGTATTAAAGATTTTTAAAACAAATTCTTGCCATTAATAATTGTCCATAAATTAACGTAATACATTTTCATATGACAGGCTCACCAAGGTGGTGGGAGAAATGGCACGTAGGGAGTACATTAATTACAGAATCACTATAATTTTAGCTAATAATGCTCCTAGCAGGCAGAAATTTTATGCTTCCTGTATAGAAGTTATATACATATACTAGAAATTTAAAAACACTTTTCTCGAACTTTTGCTATGTACACATTATTATAACTAGAATGATAAAATGATAAAAATCACATAAGCCCACCAGCCTAAGAAACACCATTAGAGCTGTGGCATTATTTCTTCAGGTCCTTCGCTTCTGAACTTGTTTTGGTTTTGTTCTTTAAATCCATGTTCTTGGAATCGTGGTGCATGTAAGGTTTGCTATCTTACCGTGCTTACAATCATTTTCCATAATCTGATAGCTCTGTCAACTTGAAACAATCTACTAAAAAATATGCAAGCATATTTTCAAGAAATATGAGTTATAAAGCCACTTATTAAGGTTTCCTAATATCTCCATAAAAGAAGGCGGAAGAATGATTCAATAGAGCAGGAGGGGGCTGCAAGGGCTATTGCTTGGACCCTGGCTCTCAATCCAGAGGGAAAGTTCCATGAGAAACAGGATACTTATAGAGTCAGAGTCACTCCTCACAAGATACTTATTACAAATGGAAAAACAGAAACTTTACAAAGGAACAACTTGGCAGGTGTCACCATAACCTGGTGGCAAAAGTTAACATGACTAGTCATAGGACCAACTGACACCCATGCCTTCTGCAGTACTGACAGCAAATATTGGGACTATTCTTGCAACTTTAAGTCCAAAATTATGTCAGAATAACGTTTAAAAAATTCCTCTCACCAGAAACCACATGATCAGATTTTTCTTCTTTTAAACAGCCTGTGTTTCAGTGGGCAAACCTAACTTAATGGGTCCACCCTCATTTTATCCACACCCCAAAACTGGGTCCTAGAGCTAAATCTCCTTGGTGAAAGGCTAACAGAGGTGGTTCATGCGATTTAAGGATAGAAGTTGTCTCCATAATGTAAATAGCAGACATTTGTAATTCCACCCCCACTTCTGACTCTGTCATATATCTTTACATCTTGTTCTAAATCATGATTTTAAAATGCATTTATGAGGCCCATGCATTAAAATTACCCAGGGTGGCTTGTTAAAAACTGCAGATTCACAGGCTTACTTCTGACCTACTGAATCAGAACCTCTACTTCCTGTAATTTTCCAGATTTAGATTTAGTTAAGACATTCAAAATTCTGGGGAAAATAGGAAGGCTCAGCATTCAAATTCCTGCATTTAACGGCTTGGTGGCCACTGGGCCAGCCCATCTTCTGTCTCAGTCCCCTCCTCAGACCAGCTTCAGGCCCCCAGACTGATTTGCCTGAGACACCAGTGCAGCCGGCAGGCTTCCCGAGGCATGAAGTCCTGAAGCACCGAGTCTTGTTAGCATGAGGGCACTGAAGTTTTCTGGTCTTATTGTAACAAACTTTTAGGTGAGAAAATCTAGGAAGAGGTTTTTAGGAGGTCAGAGACTAAGAAAAGTACATTTATATTAATAAAAATGTCCATGCTGCTGGGGGGTAGACCCTTCACTGTTTCGGCTGCGCAGGCAGACAGGGCTTTGTACTTGTCTCTGGAGTAGGCGGGAAGGGCAGTGACAAGACGTGGGCTCTCCTCATCACCGCGTGGAGATCAACTTCCCTGACTTTCCAGGTACAACTCTTTTTCTACTTTTTATATAAAGGTCCTAAAATGGACTTGATGGCTTACTCTATTAGGTTCTAACTTCTGCTTCGATTATAGAACACTTAACATTCTGTAACATGGTATAATGGGCTAAATTGTGCTCCCCAAAAAGGTATGTTCAAATCTTAATCTCCAGTAACTGTGATATAACCTTATTTGCAAATAGGGTCTTTGCAGATGTAATCAAATTAAAATGAGTTCATGCAGCATGACTGATGGCCTTTTACAATGACAGTTTAAAGCCAGAGACACCCAGGGAGAAAGCGTGTAACAACAGAGATGGAGATTCAGAGTACTGCGGCTGTCAGCCAAGAAATGCCAAGATGAACAGCCTCCATAGGAGACAGAGAGGCCAGGAGGAATTCTACTGAGTCTCAAGGAGCAGGGCCCTACTGACCCCTTGAGTTCGGACTTCCAGTCTCCAGAAGGGGGAGAGAATAAATTTCTGCAGGTCTAAGCTGACACTCTGTGGTACTTTGTTAGGGCAGTCCTCGGGCACCAATGCATGGGGCTACCCCTAGGGATTTGGGTTCCCTCCTCCACTTACTTGGCACACCATTCACCCTTTTCCCTAAGGAAACCACATTCTCATCTCCTTGGCTCTCTTCTGGAGAAGAAGGAACTTCCACAGTCATTGTGAGATCCTGGTTTTCCTGCTTTTCTTGATCCTGGAATGCAATGGGATCACTTACTTTTATCAAGAATGATTCTGCTACAGATTTTAAGAAGAAATAAACAATGTAAATGATAAGAAGTAATCACTGCCTTCCAAAGATAGATACCAAATTGAAAAGGGGCTTAGGAAGAAAAGTAGAATTAAATTTTTGAGTGGAAGATTTGATTCACCAGAATGTGAATCTGGGGACGGGGGAGACTAGGGCCCACTGGCTGGCATAAGTGGCAAGATGAGCTCTCTTAGGGTGAGACTAACGCTAAGAGACCTGGGTAGTCTGACGACTGAGAGACTATATGAAGCTAGAAAATAAAAATTAGGGCCGTGTCTTGTAAAAGTTACATTTGAATTAAAGGATAAAGAGAAGAATAAAATCAAAATTAGAAGAGAAAGCTCCCTAAGCACATACCAATTTAGCACAGGTGGTAGCTTATTTTTAGTTTGCACACTTCCATTCACCTGGGAGTCAGGGGTCCTGTGGACTGTCCTGTACCTTCTCCTAGTTTTGGTGACATGGCCAACTGGCTCCCTCTCAGCTTGCTCCTGGTCGCTAATCTGGGTCTCAGTCTTATCACACGAGGATGCAGAAATTTGACTTTCATCCTGAAAAGAGAGATGTTAGTCTGCCACGTCCTACGTATAGAGTTATAATACTCAGGAAGAATCAGGCTTTAAACTGAATAAAGAACATATGTTACATATGCCAAAGATAACTTTAAAACTCACTAGCCCTAAGTTACAGGCAAGGACAGGAATTATGGCATATTTAAAAAGAAACAATCACATTCAACAACCCAAAAAGTTAAAGCTAGGATACTCAGCTAAAAAATTCAGCTAGGATAGCTTTCAAAGTTTGCATAAATAAGCAAATTAATAAAAGTGCATTAACTTATTGAATATACACTACCTGCCAGGCATTGTGCTATAACTAATGATTGCAGCTAAGAGTGCAAGTTCACTGGGCTATTTACGGACTGTCTCATTTATTCCTCAAAGCCTATGAGACACGTACCAGTATTATCCCATTCACAGATGAGGAGACTGAAGCTTAAGAGTCCACAGTAACTTGTCAAAGGCCAAATAACGGAGTAAGGTAAGAAAGGCACTTGTGCTATCATAAACTAAACAAGTTACGTTACCAAAACAGCATAGCACAGGCACCAGAACGTCCCCAACAGGCCTGCTTACGTACGGAGTTGCTGTAGGAGGACGGCCGCACTCTATGTTAGCAAGGGACTGTGGGCTTTGTTATTGGGGGAGACAATGAAACTGGATTGTTCTCTCACACCAGAATGAAATCTGAATGCATTAAAGATTTAAATGTAAAAGACGAAACTGTAAAAGCTCTAGGAAAAATGTAGGTGAATATATTATCTATCATTAAGTGTGAGGAAGCCTTCTTAAGCATGTTATCTTACCTAGAGACTGTAAAGGAGAAGCTTGGGGTTTTTTTTTGGTATTTTTTTATACATAAGTTCCAATTTTTGAAACAAATTCATACATATGGCTAAAAAAATCAAATACTAAAGGGACTATAATGAAAAAAACTGGTTCTCTACCCTACCCTTCCTATTTCCAGGCTTAAGGTCAGGTGGTTACTTATGTATCACTTGTCTTTTGTATTTTTCAATAGCTATTTTTAGTGCCTATCATGTGCTAAAATTTAGCTCATCTATGCCATTCTCATCTCCCCATCTTCTTCCTGAAAGGACCATACCACATTAGTCACTCTCTCTATATAGTCACCTTTGCTGCTGTAAAGATTCTTAACTTTTAGACCTTGTTCCACAACTGCAGATATGAGCATCCTTAACACGCCTTCACCTAGTCCTTTGCTCTCTCAGTCTGTCCCCTCTTTGTTAATGTGTATAGCTTGTTATGTAGCTTAATTGAATGATCTGTCCCCCCTCTGCATAGAATTGAGTTGCTAAATCAGCAAGTTATTGTTAAGACCCTTTTTTCTTTTTTTTTTTAAGTGTTTGGTTTGCGAATCATGTTTCCTCTAGGTTAACCTTTTTATTTTTATTTATCTTAAGCTGACTGCAGACTCCTCAATTGTCTAGTGACTGTTGATTATTCATATTTCAGATCAAAACATGAAAAACCTCATTAGAAGTGTGAAAGTGTGGGAGGGCTCTTATCTGGTAGGATCAGATCTACCAGGTTCCTGAGGTGAGGAGGGGCCACCATGGCAGGGGAGCCCTGAATGCTAGAAGACAGAGAGCTTTGCTTGATGACCATTTATTTCATTACACAAGTGAAAGGAAGGAGAAACCTTTCAATACTTTTGATGGTAGCAGACACCTGGTGCTCTCTGTGTGGAAGTAGTGGGTAGAATGTTTTGTATCCTGTCTTTTCAGTCCATTTCACATGGTGCCTGGACTCCACCCTCAGAAAGCTGATTTCATTGGTCTGGGATTTGGTGAGAAATATATATTAGTATTTTTAAAAAGCTCTCCAAATGATTGTCCCATACATCCTGGGTTGAGAACCACAAAGATAAATGTGTTGCAAGTAAATGAATAAGGAGGCTTAGATAAATAAGAGCAGGTTTCAGACAGGGGTAAAATACTACATAAGCAGAATAGTTCCAAGTAATGTAAGATCCAGGATATACCCAAAGAAGTGGATGACTGATGAAGAGTGGAAATAAAAACCACACGAGTTTAGGAACAAACACAAGGACAATGGAGACAGTGAACATGGAAAGCAACCAGGAGGCCAGCAGATGAGAGATGAAAATAGTTGAGCATAAATTCAAAGGAGTAGGAATATTTAATGAGAGTAAAAGATGCAGCCTGGACCCCACATCCCAACTCCCTGGACAGTCATGGGGAGGAAGGGAAAAAGAAGAAACTGTTTCTACCATAGAATTGGTACCCTTCGCTTACGTGTAGTGCTGGAATATGAAGAGATATCTTTAAAGTACTTATTTACACCTTCTCCCACCCCCATATTAGCAGAGTGCAGGACAGGTCCTCTAACTGTCCTGTTTAGAAACCTGTTGCAGAGATGTCTTGTTTTAACCCCATGCACCTTAACCATGGAATGTTAGTCTGGGAGGCTGACAGTGATCAGGGAGGAGGTTCTCATTCCTGAATGTACCACAATGTACCTATAACAGACTTGCCTAAATCCAAGAATGAAGAGGCACACCTGGTTCAGACAAGAGAGGCCCTAGCACACAGACTAATGTACACACAGAGCTGCTCTAACTTGTACAGTTCAGGCTAGCCCAACTGGAAGAATAAGGCTTCCAAAGGGTCTGGTGTCACAGTCACTCAGATGTGATCCACACATGTGCAACCCCCCAGGTGATCTGGAAGTCTGCAAGTTTACACTATCCTTGGTACATTAATGATCTGCTGGGTGTGCTGACTCCTTCCGTAGCCGTAGGTAAACAAACGCTGTCCATATCAGGTCTTTCCAGCCACCTCACTATTGACAGGATCACTGCTTAGAAAGCATCTGACTGAATTCTGACCATCATCCTGTTCTTGTGAAATTTTTTCAAAATGGAAAGTCCCCCGAGATGCTGATTTTGAAATATGATAGATCGTTTTTAATTTAATCTATCAATTACTACCCAAAGTAAAATCTTGATTTCAAATGGCATTACAATCATACATTCTCAACCATTAAAAAACTAAATTTACACACATACACAGATAATGGATAGTGATGAATCTGATATAGAACATTTTAGAGTTGGAATTCAAAATTAACTCCTTTTTGCTCTTTTAATTAAAACCTGGAGTCAAAAAGAAAAGTTTTAAAATGTTAATAACTTGGAATATAGTTAGAGAGATGATAAAGACAGAGAGAAGGAAGTTTGATTTTCAGTTCACGTTTATATTTGCCTTCATTTCCAGATACCATAGATGCTCTTCAAGGCTCAGTTCCTTAAGGCTTTTCAATATTTTCCTCTATTTCGAACTAAGGATCCTGGCCCTAATGAAGCATTCATTGGTCCATTTAGGTGTCATTCCTTGTAAAAAAATCTTTTGGTCTGTGTCTCAAACAGCCCCTCCCATCAGCAGTAACTTACTAACTTACTATTAACCACGAGTCACTTCCACAGTCCCTATTCATCTGATTCTCATAACACTCGGCTCAGCAGAGGAGATGTTATTTACATTTTAAAGAACAGGAAACTAAGAATCAAGGAGGCTGAGTTTTCAAGATCACACTAAAAGGTTAACAGGGCTGCCTCTTCACCTCGGTTTTCTGACTTCATCCCTGCTCATTCCACCCCATCTCTGGAAACATTTGGCAGTTTGTGACAAGGCAGTTTCTCCACTTATAACAAATAGTTATTATAAAAAGATGAACTATTACCAATAACAATCTCTTTGGTAAAAAACATCATGCGTTAAAGTCATCACTAATCGTGTTTTACTCATTAACTAAATATGATTTTTTGCTAATAGGTGATAAAAAATGGTACCTACCTGATTCTCATTTTCCTTTCTTGCCTCATGTTTAAGATGGGCTTTCAAGGCTTTTAACAATTTGTTTGCCTGCAGGAAAATTAAGGACTTTATCAGAAGGGCCAAAATCAAATAAGAGAAATATAGGTTATTAACTCACCCATTTTTGAGGACAATTATTTTCCTGTTTTGCATTCATCAAATGTCCTCTGAGCAGGCTCTGGGAACCAGAACGATCACCAAGGTAGAAGTGGTCCCTGCCCACACCGATTACACAGCAGAATGGAGAAGTCAGACCAGAGAAGAGGCGACTACAACGTGGAGGGTAAAGTGCCAGCGTGAGGAAGCCCAGGCTGTATGTGAGAACACAGGTGGGCTTGGCCACCAACATCTGGACTGCTGGGGTAGACTTAAGCAGGCAACTGGACATGCCAGTTGTAAGATAAAGACATGATGTCTCCAGCTACTAGGTACGAATAGGAGAACGCTGGACAGGGAAAAGGGTAAAGAAACGGCATGGGAAGGCAAGAATGAGGGTGGGGCTGGAGTTCAGAGCAGCTGGAGCCTAGAGCTCTTGGAGGGGCTGGTGAGAGAGGATGTGGGGAAAGCGGGCAGGGGCCCGATCCTGCCAGGCCTTTACATCTCTTAGAGTATGACTTTACTCTCAGAGCACAGGGTGGTCTCTGAAGAGTGTGAGGCAGCACATGGGGCATCAGCCTGACGTTGCTCAGAATGGCCGCTCGGGCTGTACCAGGTGCAGGATGCATCTGATGGGGGTAGGATGCAAGGCAGGGCCACAGCTGGGAGTCCGTTGTAGGAAACCGCAGATGACTGTGGCCTGAGCTAGAACAGGGCTAAGGTGGCATGGATGGATGCAAAACCTTCTTAGGAAGTGAAATCAGTATGAATGTGGGCGTTGAGGAACAGGGAATCTTTATTATGCCCAGGTTTCTGGCTTGGGCAGCTGGTGGAACAAGTGGGGGTCCCCAAGATGGGGAATATCAAAGGCAGGTAGTCTTGAAAGGAGGATGGTTGACGGTCCCTGGAGAAAGGAACTCTTAGCTTCTCTTCCCACCCCCAGGAAACCTTCCCTTCCAGTTCTCTCCTGAAAGAGGAATACTAATCTGGTTATATTTTCCTGTGCTTTTAAAAGGCCAAGCATATTGGTTGGGTTCTCTTTTCCTCCTCTTCCACCCAGGGAGGCAGTCGAGACCCTCTGAGATCTCCTTCCCAGAGGGGCCCGGTGCCCAGGCTCAGGGGTCGGGGAGGGAATGGCAGAGGTCCCGATTCCGTCTGGGCTTCAGGGCACAGGGGAGTCTGTGTCCAGGGTGGGAAGTGCACCCTCCAGCCAGTTTACCCAGCTCTTTTAGGCGTTACGCCAGCTGGTAATAAGGTGGCACTTATTTTTTACTTGCTGTTGTTCCTTGAATCTCTCCTGGGGTCATCTTGGCGAAGGGGGTGACCGGCAGGGCAGAATTCAGGCCTTCTCGGTTCTTCCAACACACACCCGTCCCCCCAACCATTTTACTGAGGCACGAATAACATACAAAAAGCTGTAAATACTTAATGTATACAACTTAATCTGTTTAGAGATAAGTATGCACCGGTGAAATCCTAACTACTGCCTTTAACTTCATCTCCAATAGCTTTCTATTGTCCCTTTGGGTTTTTTTATTTTTGAGGGGGGAGTGAGGTAAGAACACTTACGATCTATCCTCTTACCAAATTTTTAAATATACAATACAGTACTGTTAATCATAAGCTCTGTTGTATAGATTTCCAGACTACCTTCTTAAAATATGAAAACCTCACCAAGCATGCAACAATGAGGAAACAACGAGGTGCCTGTGCAGAGCCAAGTACCGGAGTCTAGCAGGGCGAATGATACGGGGTGACGCACCAGAGCTGAGCCACAGGCACAGATGCTGGTTCAGCCGGGCCTCACACGCCCCTCAGCCAGAAGGTCTGGTGCTGCCCACTGACCCAGGCATGGCAGAGCCGGTGCGAACCAGAGCCAAGCTCTCTGCACTGCCCCGCCTCCCCAGGGTCTCTAGCGGTGGACCAGTGGGGAAACAGCCTTTTAGCAAAGTGAGCTAAAATTAATGATATATGATTGATATCAGGGGCTATGAAACAAAAACAGAATGGGGAACTCAGGTGGGGTGGGGCTGCTGCAGAGTTAGGATGGTCAGGGAAGGCCTCTCAGAGGTGGTGACTTTTGAGCTGAGATGTGAATGAGTGGAAGACGTGGGGGAAGAAGATTCCAGGCAGAGGGAACACCAGCCCAGAGGCCCTGAGATGGGTTGGCTGAATTTGAAGGACTGAGAGAAGCCAGTGTGGCAGAGCATGGTGAACACTGGGGTGAGCAGGGGGCTGGGAGATCAGAGGTGACTAGAGGCTGCCTGGAGTAGAGGGTTATAGGCCACGGCAAGGAGTGTGGACTTCCTCCTCCCACCTTTCTATTACAAATAAATCTATAGAAAAGTTGAAATAGTATAACAAACAGTATTATACTCCTCACCTAGATTCAACAATCATTAATACTGTCTCATACTGCTTTCTCTCTATATTAATACACATTTATTACCAAGCTATTTGGAAATAAATTTCAGACATCATACTTTACTAAATATATCAGCCACATCTCCTAAAAACTAGGGGATTTCTCCTACATAACCTCTAACACATTATCATACCTAGGAAAAGAAATAATTTCCTAATATCCTCTGATTATGCAGCCCATAATCTAATTTCCTCAAATGTCTCCAATTTTAGCTGTTTTCTTTTTTTAAAGTCTCCCTCCAAATCAGGATCAAACCAAGTTCCTCACATTCCATTTGGAGGAATCTGGATTTTATTTTAGGTGTGAGGGAAGTCACTGGAGGGCATTGAGCAGAAAAAATGACAGGTTCTAAGGTTTGAATGTCCCCTTGGCTACCAAGAGAAACGGCTGTAAGGCAAGAGTAGGGGCATAGCCATCGGGTTGAGGCAGCGGTCAGGAGATGAGGTGCTGTGGCCCCAGATTTGCAGCACCAGAGATGGTGTCCAGAGGTCAGATTTCAGGAGTATTTGGGAGGAAGATGGATAGGTGTGGGCTAGTGGAAAAAGGAATTGAGGGTAATGTAAAGTGAGCCTGACCCATTTACTGAGATTGGGAAGAGATCTTCATTGTTTTGAACTGATCATGCTATTAAAGATGCATGTAAATCCACAAGACAGCAGCTCTGGGGAGAAGTCCCACTGGAGTTGCAGATTTGGGATCATTAGTTCTCTTTAAAAGAATGGATAAAGTTATGAGAGTAGGTAGATAAGATCACCAAGGAAGAAAGCACAGATAAAAGAAGGCCAGGGAAGGAACTCTGAGGCACTCCACATTTAGAGATTTGGCAGAGAAAGAACCAGCAAAGGAGATTAGAAAGAAGTGCCAGTAAGGCAGAACACTAAATATCAGGAAGTCTAGAGAAGAAAGGGGTTTGAGCAGAATTAATCTTACATTTGAGCAGTGTTAATCTTACCAATGCGGCCTATAGGCAGGTGAGAATAGAGATGGATCACAAGCTTTGTAAGATGCAGGGCATGGTGGCCTCAAAAGAGCAATTTGGTGGAAAAGAATAGAGAAACTGGGCAGTAGATGAAGGACACGGAATCAGGAGAGGGTCTGTTTTTGTTGTACAGATGGGTGATATTAAGACATGATTGCCTGTATTATGGAAATGAGCCAGCTGAGTGGGAGAAACTGATATAGGCTAGTGATCTAATTGCAGGAAGGTAGCCCTAGAGGAGGGGATAGGATCCCCAACACAAATGGTAAGGTTGCCCTCAGGCATAGCCTTTGCTACCAGGTGGAAGGAGGAGTGCATCCGGACAGCTGCAAGGCTAGTTGGAGGTGGAAAGATGAGGTAATTCTCAGCTTATTGAAACCACTTTTTCCATGACCTGTGAGGAAAGTCATCAAGTAAGGGGAGGGAATCAATCTGAGGGGAGAAGATATGAAATAATTATCTTCAAAAATGGGAAAATTAATGACTACCATGAAAGTGTCATCAAATCAAATACTCACTTTATGACTTCTGGTTACACATTTAAAATTAAGCTCAATTGACAAAGTTGAGTGATTTTTCTCCAGCTAGAATTGACTGGTGAGGTACACATAAGGATTAAGCACAGAGGAGGGTTTAATTAGATTTGTTGAGGAAGGCAAGCTGCAAAGAGTGGAAACAGTGCTCTTCTTTGTAATCTAAACTTGCAAGAAGGAAAGGGAGGGCAGGAGTGAGAAAACAATCAATGGTCACACAATAAATGTTAGTAACTGACTCCTTCATTTGCCCTACCTCTAAGAGTATTGTTTCAAAAAAAAAACAGCTAATAGGAGATGCAAGATGGCAGCGTGAGAGGTGAGATGGAGAGCTCCTCCCAAAACCACAAACAGTACAAAAATATAGTTAATTAATACAACTAACCTTAAAACAGCAACAAGACAGAAAGCTGAACCAGACTGCAAACAGTTCTCACGAACAGAGTGGACCTCACGAAACACAGCACCACTCCGCTCCCCTACAACCCCAATCTCTCTCTAAGGGCTGAGCAGCTCCAGAGACTGGAGCTTCTGGGCAATAGAGGACACCACATAGAAATATGAAACGTCAAAAGAACATGGTTCAGACCAAAATCTCACAAACCCCAGAAAGAGGGCCAAACGAAACTGAACTCACCAATCTTCCTGGAAGAGAGTTCAAAATAAAAATTATAAACATGCTTATGGAGGTACAGAAAAATATTCATGAACTCAGGAACGAATTTAAGTTGGAGATTCAACCATTAAGAAATTCCATATCTGAAATGCAACATACAATGGAGGGATTTAAAAGCAGATTAGATGTATAGAAGAGACGGTAAATGGAATAGAAATTAGAGAAGAGGAATACAAAGAAGCTGAGGCACAGAAAAAAAAAAGAATCTCTAAGAATGAAAGAATATTGAGAGAACTGTGTGACCAATCCAAACGCAACAATATTCGCATTATAGGGGTACCAGAAGAACAAGAGAGAGAAAAAGGGATAGAAAGTGTTATTGAGGAGGTAATTGCTGAAAACTTCCCCAATCTGGGGAAGGAGATAGTCTCTCAAGTCATGGAGGTGCACAGATCTCCAAACAAAAGGGACCCAAGGAAGACAACATCAAGACATAGAATAATTAAAATGGCAAAGATCAAGGATACAGACAGCCTTTTAAAAGCAGCTAGAGAGAGAAAAAAGATCACATACAAAGGAAAACCCATCAGGCTATCATCAGACTTCTCAAAAGAAAACTTACAGGCCAGAAGGGAGTGGCATGATATATTTAATGCAATGAAGCAGAAGGGCCATGAACCAAGAATACTCTACTCGGCAAGGTTATCATTTTAAATTTGAAGGAGGGATTAAACAAATTTCAGATAAGCAAAAGCTGAGAGAATTTACTTCCCACAAACCACCTCTACAGTGCATTTTGGAGGGACTCCTATAGATGGAAGAATTCCTAAGGCTAAATAGATGTCACCCAACGGAAGACAAAGAGTACAGAATATGATTCACAACATATAAAGAATGGAGGAGGAAGAAAAAGGACAACAACAAAAAAGAATCTTTAGGTTGTGTTTGTAACAGTATACGAAGTCAGTTAAATTAGACTGTTAGATAGTAAGGGAATTGCCCTTGAACCTTTGGTAACCACGAATCTAAAGCCTGCAATGCCAATAAGTACATACCTATCGATAATCACCCTAAATGTAAATGGTCTGAATGCACCAATCAAAAGACACAGAGTTACTGAATGGATAAAAAAAACAAGACCCATCTATATGCTGCCTACAAGAGACTCACTTCAAACCCAGACATAAAAAGACTGAAAGTAAAGGGATGGAAAAAGATATTTCATGCAACTAATAGTGAGAAAAAAGCAGGAGTTGCAGTACTTGCATCAGAGAAAATAGACTTCAAAACAAAGAAAGTCACAAGAGACAAAGAAGGACATTACATAATGATAAAAGGGTCAGTCCAACAAGAGGATATAACTATTATAAGTATCTATGCACCCAACACAGGATCACCTACATATGTGAAACAAATACTAACAGAATTAAAGGGGGAAATAGAATGCAATGCATTCATTTTGGGACACTTCAACACACCACTCACTCCAAAGGATAGATCAACCAGAAATAAAATGAATAAACGGACAGAGGCACTGAAAAACATATTAGAACAGATAGACCTAACGGACATCTACAGACACTCCATCCAAAAGCAACAGGATACACATTCTTCTCAGTGCACATGGAACATTTTCTAGAATAGATCACCTATTAGGCCACAAAAAGAACCTCGGTAAATTCAAAAAGATTGGAATTGTGTACCAACCAGCTTCTCAGATCACAAAAGTATGAAACTAGAAATAAATTACACAAAGAAAACAAAAAAGCCCACAAACACATGGAGGCTTAATAACATGCTCCTAAATAATCAGTGGATCAATGACTAAATAAAAACAGAGATCAAGCAATATATGGAGACAAATGACAACAATAATTCAATACCACAATACCTCTGCGATGAAGTAAAGGCCGTATTGAGAGGGAAATATGTTGCAATACAGGCCTGCCTCAGGAAAGAAGAACAATCTCAAATGAATAGTCTAAGCTCACAATTAATGAAACTAGAAAAGGAAGAACAAATGAGAACCAAAGTCAGTAGAAGGAGGGACATAATAAAGATTAAAGCAGAAATAAATAAAATTGAGAAGAATAAAATAATAGAAAGAATCAATGAAAGCAGGAGCTGGTTCTTCGAGAAAATAAACAAAATAGATAAACCCTTAGCCAGACTTATCAAGAAAAAAAGAGAGCCTACACACATAAACAGAATCAGAAATGAGAAAGGAAAAGTCACAACAGGACACCACAGAAATACAAAGAATTATGAGAGAATACTATGAAAAATTATATGGTAGCGAACTGGATAACCTAGAAGAAATGGACAACTTTCTAGAAAAATACAACCTTCCAAGACTGACACAGGAAGAAACAGAAAATTTGAATAGACCAATTACCAGCAAAGAAATTGAATTGGTAATCAAAAACCTACCTAAGAACAAAACTCCTGGACCAGATGGTTTCATTAGTGAATTTTATCAAACATTTAGTGAAGACCTAATACCCATCCTCATTAAAGTTTTCCTAAAAGTGTAAGAGGAGGGAATACTCCCAAACTCATTCTACGAGGCCAACATCACTCTAATACCAAAACCAGGCAAAGACACCACAAAAAAAGAAAATGACAGACCAATATCCCTGATGAACATAGATGCAAAAATACTCAACAAAATATTAGCAAACTGAATTCAAAAATACATCAAAAAGATCATCCATCATGATCAAGTGGGATTCATCCCAGGGATGCAAGGATGATAGAACATTCAAAAATCCATCAATATCATCCATTACATCAACAAAAAGAAGGACAAAAACCGCATGATCATATCCATAGATGCTGAAAAGGCATTCGACAAAATTCAACATCTATTCATGATAAAAACTCTCCACAAAATGGATATAGAGGGCAAGTACCTCAACATAATAAAGACCATATATG
The DNA here is from genome assembly GCA_032199065.1 of Smutsia gigantea. Lineage (NCBI taxonomy): Eukaryota > Metazoa > Chordata > Mammalia > Pholidota > Manidae > Smutsia > Smutsia gigantea. Next base: position 42,198 of record JAVSCE010014639.1, on the reverse strand, counting down.
ACAAACCCACAGCCAACATTGTACTTAACAGCAAGAAGCTGAAAGCTTTTCCATTAAGATGGGGAACAAGACAAGGATGGCCACTCTCCCCAGTTTTATTCAACATAGTTCTGGAGTTCTAGCCATGGCAATCACACAAAACAAAGAAATAAAGGCATCCAGATCGGCAAGGAAGAATTCAAACTGTCCCTGTTTGCAGATGACATGATATTGTACATAAAAAACCCTAAAGAATCCACTCCAAAACTACTAGATCTAATATCTGAATTCAGCAAAGTTGCAGGATACAAAATTAACACACAGAAATCTGTTGCATTCCTATACACTTAACGATGAACTAGCAGAAAGAGAAATCAGGAAAACAATTCCATTCACAATCGCATCCAAATGAATAAAATACCTAGGAATAAACTTAACCAAGGAAGTGAAAGACCTATACCCTGAAAACTATAAGACCGTCTTAAGAGAAATTAAAGAGGACACTAATAAATGGAAATTCATCCCATGCTCTTGGCTAGAAAGAATTAATATTGTCAAAATGGCCATCCTGCCTAAAGCAATCTACAGATTCAATGCAATCCCTATCAAAATACCTACAGCATTCTTCAATGAACTAGAGCAAATACTTCTAAAATTCATATGGAACCATAAAAGAACCCAAATAGCCAAAGCAATCCTGAGAAGGGAGAATAAAACAGGGGGAATTACGCTCCCTGACTTCAGGCTCTACTACAAGCTACAGTAATCAAGACAATTTGGTACTGGCACAAGAACAGACCCATAGACCAGTGGAACAGAATAGAGAGCCCAGGTATAAACCCAAGCTATATGGTCAATTAATATATGGGAAAGGAGCCATGGATATACAATGGGGAAATGACAGCCTCTTCAACAGCTGGTGTTGGCAAAACTGGACAGCTACATATTAGAGAATGAAACTGCATTACTGTCTAACCCCACACACAAAAATAAACTCAAAATGGATCAAGACCTGAATTTAAGTCATGAAACCATAAAACTCTTAGAAAAAAATACAGGCAAAAATCTCTTGGACATAAACACGAGCAACTTCTTCATGAACATATCTCCCTGGGCAAGGGAAAGAAAAGCAAAAATGAACAAATGGGACTATATCAAACTAAAAAGCTTCTGTAAAGCAACGGATACCATCAGTAGAACAAAAAGACATTCTTGGGAGAATATATTCGTAAATGACATATCCAATAAGGGGTTGACATCCGAATTACATAAAGAGCTCACACACCTCAACAAACAAAAAGCAAATAGGCCAATTAAAAAATGGGCTGAGGAGCTGAACAGACACTTCTCCAAAGAAGAAATTCAGATGGCCAACAGACACATGAAAAGATGCTCCACATCACTAGTCATCAGAGAAATGCAAATTAAAATCACAATGAGATATCACCTCACACCAGTTAGGATGGCCAACATCCAAAAGACAAACAACAACAAATGTTGGTGAGGATGTGGAGAAAGGGGAACCCTCCTACACTGCTGGTGGGAATGTAAATTAGTACTACCATTGTGGAAAGCAGTATGGAGGTTCCTCAAAAAACTCAAAATAGAAATACCATTTGACCCAGGAATTCCACTCCTTGGAATTTACCCTAAGACTGCAGCAGCCCAGTTTGAAAAAGACATATGCACCCCTATGTTTACCGCAGCACTATTTACAATAGCCAAGAAATGGAAGCAACCTAAGTGTCCATCAGTAGATGAATGGATAAAGATGTGGTACATATACACAATGGAGTATTATTCAGCCATAAGAAGAAAACAAATCCTTCCATTTGCAACAACATGGATGGAGCTAGAGGGTATTATGCTCAGTGAAATAAGCCAAGCCGAAAAAGACAAGTATTGAATGATTTCACTCATCTGTGGAGTATAAGAACAAAGAAAGAACTGAAGAAACAAAACAGCAGCAGACTCACAGAACTGAAGAATGGACTAACAGTTACCAAAGGGAAAGGGACTGGGGAAGATGGGTGGGAAGGGAGGGGTAAGGGGGAAAAAGGGCTATTACAATTAGCACACATAATGTAGCAGGTGTGGGGGTGTGGTGGGGGGATACGGGGAAGGCAGTATAACACAGAGAAGACAAGTAGTGATTCTATAACATCCTTCTATGCTGATGGACAGTGACTACAATGGGGTATGTGGTGGGAACTTGACAATAGGGTGAGTCTAGTAACCATAATGTTGCTCATGTAATTGTATATTAATAATAGCAAAAAAAAAAGGCCAATAGGCTAAAGTTAAAAAAAAAGTTCTTGAAACCATTTAAAAAAAAGAGTTAATATTTTCTCCTCTAAATTTATTTTGAATGTTGTCATACTGGTAAGGATAACATAAATGATAACAAGTCTTACTTTATTAAGTATGTGTTTTAAAATAATCAAATCTTGATCATTTCTTAGTGCAATTTATTTATTTTTTGCTATGTACTCAGAATTTAAAAAGATAACTGATTTCATAAGCTCCTGTGCCACATCGAGTGAAAATAACTTAAAACGTTTCAATTACTGAAAATTTTTATCAGATACAAAGGTAGAGAGAACAGTCCAATGAATCCCAATGTTACTATCACCCAGTTTCAACAATTATCAACATTCTGCTATTTTTACTTCATCTCGCCCCCTCCTTTTTCATGGAGTATGTTATAGTGAATCCTACACACCATATTGCACCTGTAAATACTTGGCATGCATTACCAAGAGACAAAGACTTAAAAAAGAAAAGAGAAAGGAAGGGAGAGAAACATAACAATACCATTATCATACCCAACAAAATTAATTAATACCATAAATATTTTAATATCTAGTCCAAGTTTAATTCTCTCCAATCATCTCAAAAACGTGTCTTTTTATAGTTGGCTATAATAAAGCCTCGTATGGCCAAATTTGTCTGGGAAATAGTACCTCTCAACAAATATCTATTGAGAACTACACTGTGGCAGATAGTGTGTTAGGCAATGGGGTCTACAGTGACCAAAAAAACCATACCTCACCACTCTGTGAAAACAGGTGAGTGGCTACTCCAGGTCAGGTGCCTGAAGAGACAAAGACAGGTAGGACTTTCAGAAAAAGATGTTACTTGTAATAGCTCTTCAAAGATCTAAATGGTTGTGGAGCCTTAATGATAGAGCTCTGAACTCAGGAGGCCTCCACTGTAACTCTCTTGTCTCGCTCCAATGACTTATTCTAGCACTGCCAAGAAGCAATTGTAAATAGTTCTGAATAATTATTATCTCCTTTATAAAATGTACCACACTTAGTGCTGTAGAGATCCAAGGTGAAACGGATGAAATGCTTGTTCAAGGAGCTTAACTTTTAGCAGAGAATATACATACACAAATAACCAGAGTGCAAGGTAGAAGCCTGCGAGTGCTCAAAGAGAATATTTGAAATTGAACTGTTTTAAAAGAGGGTTCCTGGGATTACTGGGGTGGAGGACCGATGGCCAAGGGAATGAAGAGAGGGGACAAAGCATCAAGTCAATGATATTTTAGCTGGACTCTGAAGAATAACTGGAAATTATTCACGCATATAAAGAGGGAAAGAGAAGTGCATCTGACGCCAGAAGGTCAGAATTAGCAAAGGCAGAAAGATGGACAGCTGCCTTGGATAAAAGATTCCAGCAAAGATGGCAAAAAATTTACGGATTTAAACTGAGGAATTAAAGCCTTGTTTATAAAGTACTGAGGAGCTATTAAGCACTATAGCTCAGAAATACCTCCAAAGATACACCTTTATCATTCAGCCCCAACAGGTACCTGGGCACTGATTTTTTTTTTATATCATTAATGTACAATTATATGAGCAATATTATGGTTACTAGACTCCCCCCATTATCAAGTCCCCACCACATATCCCATTACAGTCACTGTCCATCAGCGTAGTATGATGCTACAGAATCACTACTTGTCTTCTCTGTGTTGTACTGCCTTCCCGTGCCCCCCCGCTACATTATGTGTGCTAATCGTAATGCTGGGCACTGATTATTTTGCTTAAACCATTTAAAAGCATTTGTAATGACTGATTAAGGCATTCACTCAGTAAATAACTACACCTGCCGAAGAAATCTCTCGAGCACATTAGCATTCCACTAGAATATGTAGACCCCAATCTCAAATTGAATCCCCACATTTCCCCTCCCAGCGTTTTGCAGCCTTGGAATCAAAGACCTTACAGGTTTTGAAACAGAACACTACCACAAGAACGATACATAAATAATCATTGGAAAATGACGGCTGAGTTAACAAAAATTTATCCACGGGGGTGGACTCCTATAGATCCTTTCTTCCAAGTCCCCCAGTAAAGTATTAGAGACTTGGGGCGCTGTTACAATTTACAGAAATGTTGTTGTTTGGACTTTTCCAGAAGCCAAGGCGATTATCTGCGCGACTGCCTAACAATAAATAGGTATTGGATACAGCATTCCTTGAACGTCTGGGCCTGCGTTTCCTAACTGATGCCCTGGGAAATGTCACAGAGTACATGCAATAAAACTATACCAACCCAATGTAATACTGTGTATGAACTATGGTTCAATTTAAAAAAAGACAATCCCCCCCCCCCCCACAAAACCGCAAACCCCTTTAAAGCTGAGGCCTATGTCGGCCCCCAGAAAAGTCAGTCTCGAAATAAGGTGAAGACTATTATGGATCCCTTTCCGTTTTGCGGAACTGGAAAGGCCCTTGTGAACCAAACCTGCAGCCCCAAGGATGGGCCAGCAGCCTCAGCTGCCGGGGTTCCCGCTCGCTCCTCTCCCACCACCGCGTCTCCCCGAGGCGGCCCATACCACCCTGCCCGTCCCAGGCCGTACCCTCAGGTTGGCCCGGAGGCCCAGGCTCTTGGCCAAGTTCTGCAGGTCACTGTACTTGAAGGAGTCCAGCTCCTCCAGAGAGGGAACGATCATGGCGAAATGCAATCCGGGCGACCACGTAGATAACCGGCCCTCCTGACCAACAAATCCGTTCAAAACTGGCGCCACTATAAGCGTTGACTAAGCCGAGCTTTTATACAAAGTTTAAATACAGAATGCTGCCTCCCATTGGTTAAAATGTCTGGAAGGCGGGGTTTTCTGGCATTGACCATTAGAAAGGATGATTCCCCTCCCAATCAGCTGCACCTTCTTCCCATCCCTCACTACCACAAAGGCGCCGAAGGGCCAGAGGCCGCGAGAGCGGGGCGGAGCCCCCACCTCACGATGTCCAATGAGAACGTAAGAACCGTGCTTGGGGCGGGACCTGGTGCTCTTTCAAAACGTGGCGCCGGCTACAGGAAGATGGCGTCTCCGCCGCGGCGACACCTATCGTGCTACGCAAAGCTGCCGCGGGGTAACTTTGGTGATGGCGTTAAGGAGGCGACTGACGAACCTTCCTTTACGACTTCTATGGAATGGGACACGCAGGTGGTGAAGGGGTCCTCGCCTCTAGGCCCCTCGGGGCTGGGGGCAGAGATGCTGCCGTCCGGCCTGCAGCTGCCGTGGTGGTTGCAGCCCGACAGGTGCGCCGTGTTCCAGTGCGCGCAGTGCCACGCCGTGCTCGCTGACTCGGTGCACCTCGCCTGGGACCTATCCCAGTCCCTCGCAGCCGTGGTCTTCTCCAGTGAGTGGGGGCGAAGTCTGCGGGACCCTCAGCGGGTGTTCAGTTTTTTCATCTGGTGGCCGAGTCAGCTGGGGAAGGAAAGGGAAATTTGGAAGGAAAATTAAATTATTTGCCAGGGGTGGGGGCAACCTTTCATGTGGGCATGGTGAGTCTGTCTGGACGGAGGGAGGTTTTCCCTTTCAAGACCTCTCAGATACTCATTCTGACCAGTGTTTGTTTTCCTAGAAGTCACAAATAACGTGGTTTTGGAAGCTCCCTTGCTATTTGGCGTTGAAGGGTCGCTCAAAGGCAGGTAGGTACTGAGAATTCCCGATCGGTCTGTAGAATTTGACTTAATGAGACCGAGGAGCGTGGCACCTACAAGCAGGAGGTGAAAATAGTTTGTTTCTGTTTGCGCTAGGAGAAAAGTTTATTCCATCCATACAGTGTATTTGAAGGATGCTCCTTTTACCTGTCTGAGTCTTGTATGAACTTGGTGTATAAATGAAATGTAAAAATTCTGTGTAGATTTTAGCATCTTTCTGAGCCACATTCCCCTAGGGGCTTGTGCAAGTAAGGCTAAGAAAGACGTGTAGTAGTAGGGAAAAAGGAGAAAGTTATCTTTTGGTGTATAGAGAATCACTTACTATAAACTACAATCTTTTGAGATAACTGGGACTTTTAAGTTTGTATTTAACCTGGAGTTTGTAATAAGCTATGGCAGGAGTAATTCTGCTGTAACCTGGGAACCTGGGGGCACATCACAAGTTGAATGTTATGTACTTGAACATTGCCTGGTAGACTTTGCATCTTGCCTGTACTATGATTTACAAGTGACAGCAAGGTACTTGGTGAATTTAGTATTTATAAGGCTCCTCAATTTTGCATGTTGGCTTTAAGCAAGACAATTCATTCTGACCATGGTTGGGTTCAGTTTTAGGGTTAAATAAAAGTATAGGAATTCTTAGTTGCTTTACTCAGTAACAAGGAAGAGTTCTGCAGCTACTCTTTCCCAACTGAGACACTCCCTATCCTTACCGAAATGTCCTCTTCCCACCCAAAGGGAATAGAGAGGGAAGGAGTGATGGTCTGCTTGGAACTGGGTGACTGGGGGCCAGAGGCAGAGGCTCTCTGAATGTCTTCTTAGAGAGGATAACACAGCTAGTCCTTTGATGTCCAGTACTGTAACCACTACCCACACGTAGCTTCTGAGCACTTGAAATGTGGCCATTTTGAATTGAGATATGCTGTGAGTGCAAAATACACACTGGATTTTGAAGACTTTGTACAAAAAAAATAAAAATATTGGTCACATGTTGAAATTATATTTTTGACCCAGTGGCATAAAATATGTTAAAACTAATTTCACCTTTTTTTATTGAAGTATAGTTGATATACAATCTTATATTGGTTTTAAGTATACAACACAGTGGTGCCAGTGGTTACCCATATTATTAAATCCTCACCCTAACTAGTGCAGTTTCTATCTGCCAACATAGGAAGATGTTACAGAATCATTGGCTATATTCTCACCTTTTTTTAAGATTTTGTTTTTATTAAGACAGAATATTAAAAATTATGTGGCTCACATTATATGCCTTTGGGAGAGTAGTGATCTAGATGGTATATAAAACACTGGAGGGTAAGTCCCATGTGTTGTGTATTTTTGGAATAAGGGGAGCCATGGGACTTGGCAGGAAGAAATTTATTATTGCAAACTGGCTCATGTGATTATAGAGGGTGAGAAGTCCCAAGAGCTGTAGTTTGCAAGCTGGAGACACAGTAGAGCCAATGGTTTAGTTCTACTCCAAGTTCAAAGGCCTAAGAACTAGGAGAGCCAAAGGTGTAAGTTCTAGTCCAAAAGCCAGCATCCCCAAAGCCCAGGAAGAGCCAGTGTTACAGTTCAAATCCAAAGGCAGGAAAAAAGCCGCGTTCCAGTTCAAGGCATTCAGGCAAGAGGAGTTCTCCCTTACTCATGAGAGGTCAGCCTTTTTTCCTACTCATGCCTTCAGCTGATTAGATGAGGGCCACCCACACTAGAAAGGGCAATCTGTTTTACTCAGTCTACTGATTCAAATGTTACCTCATTCCAAAACACCCTCACAAACACATTCAAAATAACGTTTGATCTAATAACTGGGTACCCTGTGACCCAGTCAAGGTGACACATAAAGTTTAACCATCACTTATTAACTTGGCACCCACATACATCTCCTAAAATCATATTTAATCTCCAAATAAAGACAATAACATGGTCATAATTCTGCCTAATATGTTAAAATGATCCTGCATACAGCTGAGTAGGTACTAACCCCTTCTCCAGAAAAGGAGGTAAAGTCCTTAAGTGATGTTTACCTTTCTCCTTGATAATAACCTCATAACTCTGGCCAAACCACCCTGAACATGCCCGATCTCTGATAATCTCGTCACTTAAATGCTAGTATGTAAAACTAATAATACTTAAATACTGTGATATAAAGTCAACACATCTTATGTTACATGATAAGGGAATAAGATGAGGGAAGAAAACAGATAAACACACATATATAGACAAACATTCATAATAAAATAAGGAGGAAATACTCTTGACAGATCCAGTCCTCATTTTCTCTAACTGCTCACATAGCCGTAGCCTGTATTTATATAACTGCCCTCTTCCCGTACCCATCTGTGTTCCCTTTGCCTTCAGCAAGCACTCAGCTCATCATAGTTCTCTACCTGGTAGGAGGCAAACCTTCATTCCTGAAGGACCTAGGTCATTAGCAGACTAATTCAATGAAGTGTTTATATTGCATGCATAAGCATAATTTGGGGATTTCTTTGAATTTTTCTCTGTGCCACACATTAGTTTCTATGAGACATTTTTCTATAGGTACTGTGCTTTTCTGATATAACTGATTCCTACATAGGAATTAATTCAAATTAATGCAACTTTATTTCTAGGCTTGCTTTTTGGTTACCATAGTCACAAAAATACAGTACTACATGGGTGGTGAGGGACTTTATTTAACACTACATTTAGTATATGTTACTGCTTGATCTTTTTTAGTATCCCTTGATGTGAATCTGTTTCTTTTTAGCCATGTGATTTTTATACTCCATTAATAGTTTTACTACAATGCATATTATGTTTATACAAATAATTTTTTCCCTTACCAAACTTCTTTAAAATGGCTTTCAGTACTTGCATGATGAAACATAGTTAATTTTTTCTTGAAACATTTCTTTGTAATATTGAGATGTCTTATTACCAGCTAGTGTTGTGACTTTCTCAAGTGGTGTCACTAGAACTAAAGTCAACATTTCCTGATTGCTTATCCAGTAATATTCCAGAGGATAAACACAGAGAAAAGAGGTGGCTTGCTAGTGTAGTAGGACTCCTTTTCTTTTCTTTTGTATTTCATCTGGGTAATTCTTTTAAGTTAATTTTTTGTTACATCTGCAAAAGAAAAATCCTGATTTGAGTTTCTATTAGTAGATTGTTCAGTAAATTAGTAAATTGTTAAGCCCCAATCAACTTGATTATTTTACTTCAACTGGAAATTGGTTTAGTGGTAGCTAATTTATGTGGTCGCATGTAATTTTGTGTGTTTAAATGTTAATATAATTAGCTCTTTTTCTGCTTCTCAGATATAACTTACTTTTTCTATTGAAATGACAATTGAACATCTATGATTGTTTTTGTGGCCAGAATCCACAAAGGTATCTGTAATCTAGGGTGTAATTATATTAAAACCTGGGTTAACCTTTCTTGAATGGACATGCCTTCAGTTTCATTCCTATTGTAGCATCGTTTTTAGGAATGCTTCCCGAGACAGGTTAGTATTTGCTCTCTGACTTTCTCGCTTACCCATATTTGTTTCCCCTCCTACCAGCACTTACAACCTTCTATTCTGTAGTTCCTGTGGTGTTCCTATTGGTTTTCATCTCTATTCTACCCATGCTGCCCTGGCTGCCCTGAGAGGTCACTTCTGCCTTTCCAGTGACAAAATGGTATGGTGAGTAGACTTAGATAATTCTTCAAATAAATAACTGTAATATAGTCAAATAAAATTTAAAAGATCTTCCAGAAAAGGTAGAATGTTTGTATGAAAGAGGATGCTAAAGCTAGATACTTTCTCTTAAGAAAAATATGGCATTGGAACCAAAATATAGTCTCTTAATATTATGATAATTTTAGATGTCTTATACCTTGTCTTAGTAATCATACCACAGAATAGTTGAGAGGATATTCTTTCATTACAGAAACTTCTGGAAGGTAGGCTTCTGCAAAATAATATTGTAGACACTTTTGGGGTTTGTGCCCAGCCCCCATCTTTCCCCCAGAGGGTAGGATCTTGTGGCCCTGTTGTACTTGTGATACCAGCTCCTAGGTAATGGGACCAAGAGTGAGTACCTGCCCTGAGCTAAGCCAATCAGGCCTTCTACCCTGGGAATTTGAAATAAGGGCCGGGAGGCATTGGTCATTTGTAGATAGTACTGGTGCTGAAGTTGGAAAGTGAAAGCTCTAGGTGTGGGGTAGCTATTTTCTAAGATGCAGAGAAATCTCATCTGCAGAAAAAGAAGAACAAAGCAGATAGATACATAAAGAAGAGTAAAATGTAATGACCATGTGGCCTCACAGAGTCAGAAAAAGCCCCCTACTGGCTGTTCCTTCTTATGAATTACTTTGGATATTTATATATCTTCCTAATAAATTCAACTTTTTACTTAGTCTTTTTTGTTTAGTACACCTAACAGAAACATCTATCAAAGTCTTTTCTTGATCATTAAAAACAAAAACAGCACTGATGACCTGGTTTGTGCCAGGCATTATGTTTATCTCATTGTGTTCTTAATAAAAGACTAGGACTCAGAGCTGAGATTTTAATCCATGGGTTAACTCCAGAGCTCCTTTTCCTTTCCTTTCATAAAGCATAAATATTCCTTTTTCTCATTTAATGTGCTTAGATAGGTATTTTTAGCTGAGTTATAGATGACTGAACAATAAAACTTATAAAGCCCATCCTTTACCATGAGATTGGTCAATGTACTACTTGTTCTTTGCAAATTTTCGACAGAAAATAGATACTTGACATGGATTGATAATATTTTGCTTTCAATTTCTAGTTTCTTAAATAATTTGTGTTTAGAATTAAGTTCGAAGAGGGGGAAATAGTATCTCTAAATGTGTTTAATTAGTAACCTCATATTTTCTCGAGAAAGTTATAATTGTTCCAGCAGAGCTATAATTGAATTTTTGCTTAGGAAAATAAGCTTTTAGGAACAAAAAATTTTAATATAAATTTGAAAAATATTACAGGATTTTAAGTAATTAATCTTTAATATGAGTTGGACTCAAAGGTCAGCATATTCTTTTTGATTAGGTAGAAATTAGGAAACTAAGAGGCCTGAGTCCGGGAAGATAATAAATACCTGTCTCTATGCATCAGAATGCACTTGGTTGCATTCTATAGATGGTCAGGTTTTCCATTACATTCCAACAGTGGCTTTAACAAGTAAGGGATGGGGGCAGTTGGTCACACCAGGAGTCTTCTAGCGACTTAGCCACGAGAAGTCTCTGGGTCAGCATCTCTGATTCTCTTGGCCTTTTCCTCTTGGATGTAGGATGGCTGCTGTAGTTATAAGCATTACATCCGTAGACAGTAGCATTATTTTCCCTGTAAGGAAAAAGATCAGGAAGTAGGAACACAGGGAATGGTCTACTTTTATCAGCAAAAATTTCCTTATTATTAGCGAGAACTATGTCACATGGTTGTTTCTTAAGGTGGAAAAGCAAATATGTAACAATAGGGAATAAGATTACCACCGTTGGCTTAGAACAGTTCTGATTCATCTCCTAGAACTAGGCACACTGCTGCCCTAAATGAAATATGGGTACTTAAGCAAGAAAGACATGAGAATGGCTACTGAGGAGGCAACCAACAGTATTTATCATAACATGATTACTTTTTTCCTACCTGCTGCATGACCTGTGGTGGAGTGTGAAGTTTATACTCATCACCATTATTCATATGACACTGGATTTTGTCTTTAGTTTGTCCTGGGATCATTTTGTCTCATGTATTCCTGGCTGGCAGGGGGTGGAATGAGGCACAGAATCCCTCTAATGATTTGTCGAGAATTTGTTTCTCCTGCAAATACATTATGAATCATGAAATGTGGATCAGTAAAAAGGTGGTATCTTTGTTTGACAGATACTGTTTAGAGAGAAAGTTTGGTTCATTAATCTTCCCTGGTGTGGTACTAATATTTTCTCTCTAATTTTCTATTTAGCTATCTCTTAAAAACAAAAGCCATAGTAAATGCATCTGAGATGGATATTCACGACATGCCTCTACCGGAAAAGGTTGCAGAGGTAAAATTTCATGATGGCTGTGTGTTTCGTTTAATATAAGCAATCCTGGTAATTTGTACCGGTGAACTTGGGGATGATGAAATGGCATGATACTCAAGTAATCGTTCATACTTGGTTTGGATTCTTTATTGAGTTTGTGGCACAAAGCAAAATGTTAAAGCCATATTATAAGGTCTAGTTCAGAAGAAGGTAGAAAGTGCCTCAGTTCCTGCATTCCTACTCTCTCCTCTCTGTGCTGGGAATGGACACCATCATCTTAGAGCTGTCCTCTTTGCAAGCACCTTATGCTTAAATGCCTCAGAGGAAAGACAGGCATAATCATTAAAAATTCTTATTTAAATGGGTTTTACTAGGGGTTGATGGTTTTGGGTTGAAGAAAACAGCTTTGTTTCAGTAATTTGCTGACTCATTCTGAGTGGACATTTGACTGTAACTTTACTGCCTTCAGAAGAACAGTCCTAAATTTTATTTTTGGCTTTGTTTTTTGTAGTATTAGTAGTTTATTCCTTGCTAATTACACATTTATAACCAATGGCATTTAATTTTCAAAATTTAAATACCTTTTAGGTCAGGGGAACAGTGATTTTTTTTGTTTTGCATGGCTAACTAACCTTATGAAACCACGTCTAAGCCAGGTGTTGGCAAATTTTCTGTAAATGACCAGATAACAAATATTTTAAGCTTCGTGATCATTCGGTCTCTACTCAACTCTACAACTGTAGTGCAAAAGTAGCCATATGCACTATATAAACAAATGGGTGTGGCTTGTTGCAATAACATTTTATTTACAAAAACGGTCAGCAGACAATCTGTAGTCCATAGTTTGCCAATCCTAGCTCTAAGCTAAATTGATGGGGGGCTGGTGTGAGGGGGTGGAGGTCAGTAAATATAATTCGAGTGGGAGATAACGTCTAGAATGGCAGCCTGAGGAGCTCCATGGACCCCCATCCCCAGGAAACAGCCATACTGAAGAAAATTATAAAGAAAACAACCATCTTAAGTCTGTTATTTCTTAAGGCATAAAGCAAATGAAGAGATATTTATTTAAGAAAGTCTATTAAACCTCAGTAAGAACAGTGAAAGCCTATGGCATTTGAGCCACAACCTGCTCCCTCCCTCCTACGCTTCTCCAGCTCAGAGGGAGGCAGGCTCTCTCTGGACAAATATAAGCCAAGAACATAGGAATTTTTTTCCTCTTAGCTACCAGTTGAGGGCAGTGGTATCTTTCCAGGAGTGGCAGACTACCAGCCTTTCTCATCAGAAGCTCTGTTCCAGGCAAGAACAGCCATTTGTAGTGTGCAAAATCCGTCACAGGCACAGTCGGCTAAGAGTACTGGAAACCCATTGACCCTTGTCCCAACTTACTTTAAGGGCAGAAGTTTCATGCTGGCAAAGGCAGGCTGAGAAGAGGCTACTGTCTCTGCTCAGCACCCTGCTTGTAAAGCAGGGGTGTTATTCTGAGAGACACCACCCCCACCCCAGGCTAGGGAGCCCAGGTTAAGAGGTAGATTGCAAAAACAGAACTTTACAGCTCTCTCAGTGTACCTGACTTTATTTGACATGAAGGGAAGGGATGTTCAGGTCTAAGGGTGATCCCCCAAACAATGGAGATTTTGGTGGTTAGCAATTAAGAGGAAGATGGTCGTTCGATGAGAGCGATGAGATAAACTACAGACTACTTAGAATTCTACCAGAGTATCCGGGAAATAGCTAAGAAGAGCTCTCTTGGGGTCTGAACAAAAAAACACTTGCTTAAAAGCTGTCCCTACAAAGGGGTCTGATTTTCAGTGGATTAGACTGAAACAATTTATGTCCCAGGGCACATAAACAAAAAACGGTAGTGCAATCAATGAGCAATTAGTGGAGGCTAACACTGGGTGTGATACCAGTGGAGGCCAACTGTTTAACACAGATTAGGGAAAGAGTAGAGAGAGTCCTGCTAAGAGCAGTCATTCCAGGTGACCGCACAAACCGAAGACTTTGTCCTCAGGAGTGACACCAGAGATTGCCCACTGCCATCAATCGAAGAGTCTAACCAACTCATTAAACAAGCAAACAAAAACAAGAAGGTTGGGGGTGGGGGCAGTGGTTAGTATCCAGAGTTGCTACAATATATTATCTAAAATGTCCAGTTTTCAATAAAATGTTAGGAGACACTCAAAGAAACAGGAATGTGTGACCCAACCACAGGATTAAAAGGTGTCAGAAGCTGTCTGTGCACGAATGAGCTCAGGTTGGACTTAGCAAAGCCTTCAAAGCAGCTGTTATCAATGTAGTATACCTTGGAGATACTGTGGATTCGGTTCCAGACCATCTCAATAAAGCAAATACTGCAAAAAGCCAGTCATAAGTTTTTTGGCTTCCTAGTGCATATAAAAGTTACATTTACACTATACTATAGTCTATTAAATGTGCAATAGCATTATGTCTAAAAGTACGTATCTTAAAAAATATTGTTAAAAAATGCCAACCATTCTCTGAGATTTCAGCAAATCATAATCAGTGATCTAAGATCACCATAACAAATATAGTAACAATGAAATACTATGAAATTGTGAGAATTCCCAAATGTAACACAGAGACACAAAGTGAGCAAATGCTGTTGTGAAAATGGTGCCAATAAACTTGATTGACTCAGGGTTGCCAGAGGCCTTCAGTTTATAAAAAATGCCGTATCAGTGAAATACGATAAAGAGAAGGATGATAAAATGAAGTACGCCTGCCTGTATTTCAAAAAAAATATGGGAAACCATTGTTAAAGAAGTAAAGGAATGTATGGTAATATCTCATCACATAGAGAATATCCTTAAAGAGATAGAAATTATAAAAAAGAACCAGATAGAAATCCTGTAGTTGAAAAATACAGTAACTAAAATGAAAAATTCACTAGAAGGCCTCCATAGCAGATTTGAACTAGCCACAGAATCAACAATCTTGGAGATAGATGGATGAGGTTATGCTATCCGACAAAAAAGAATGAGGAAATATGACTGCGCCAGAGAGCCCTGTCGGACATCGTCAAGCACACTTCAGTAGGCTTTGGTCATGGGAGCAGCAAAAGGAGAGGAGAGAGAAAGAAATATAATATTCAAGGCCGTAATGGTTGAAAACTTCCCAAGTTTGATGAAAAACATTACCTATCTAAAACATCAACGAGCTCAGTATGATGCAGAGATTGATACCCCAATACATCATAGTAAAAATGTTGAAAGATAAAGAGAAAAAAATCTGGAAAGGAGCAACAAATGATTCATCATGTCCAATGGCACCCCAATAAGATTAATGGGCGCTAGAGTTATCTCTTTAAGCAGAACTCCCTGATGAATTTTGGTTATATTTGTATCTTGGATCGCAAAAAGCAGATTTAGTTTGTGTAAATTACATGAGAAATGAGTTTTGGTTAACTGACTTCAGCAGAAGACTGTTATCCATAATTCTATATTCCATGGTAATTTTATTTAAGAGTATATGTACATACTGAGTAACATTACTGTTTGGTTCTAGATCATAGCTATCCTAAGATGAAAGAACTACTGAAAATTATCTAATTAGAACAAACAGCTGTCTAAATCTGATAACCAGAGCTACTTTGAAGACTGATAGCACAAATTAAAGAAGGCATTTATTACTGTGAACAAAGAGAGAAAAAGCTTCTTGCCAGTGGACAAGGAGGGGAGGATTAGTTAATGTCTCCATAAACCCTCTTACCTCACCTTTTCTTGTTTTCTGTTTTTATAATTTAAACCTGGTGATAAGAGCTAGGAAGGCTGGAGATAATGGAAATGCTGGAATTGTGATGTTCAGCAATGGCTGGTCTTTTTTTACCTGAGACTTTATATGAGGAGTTTACTGCATTCTAGGTTTGCTGTATAGTTCTTTCAGAATAGAACAAATGTATTTATGAGACTGCCATAATGATTGCCAGCCCTCAATCATTAGTTTAAATGTGAAGTGGCTTCTAGAATTATCAAGTTGAGAGTTAAGCTTAAGATGACCTAATACCTATGTATTTCTCTTCCCAGCTGAAAGAGAAGATAATGTTAACACATACTCGCTTAAATTCACTGATGAAGATTCTGAAGGAAGCAACTTCTGACCAGTCCAAGCCAGACAACTGATCCAGAACCAAAGCCTGAGTATCAGAATCAGGCCTTACTGGTATCTTCAACAGGTGCTGTTTGACCATTTCTTGAGAAAGATCAGCTTCAAGAATGGGTGGGAAATGTGGTTTATTGTGATTACCTCTAGGCTGACTTTCCAGATGATTTGTGAAGCTGTGTATTGAAGATGAGAAACTAAGGAGCCTTCTGTCCAGGTCTCATAGCTATTTGCCTTAAAAACCTATTTTAGCATATCTGTTTCATAATACTTATGTCTGAAAACGTATTTGCAAATTTAGGGATTAAGAGGCAGTGTTCCATGAGTGTTCTGATCTAAAGATGCATGGTTGGTCTGGAAATAGTTTTATACTTAATGTTGACTACTATTATTCCTACATGGAGCAGTTATTATATGAATACTTAGAAGCTATTTTTCTCTTATGTAAAATATAGTTACATACATGTTTTGTAGGTAATATTCAATAAGTTGACTGGATAATACACAATTTATCTTTTTCTTTTCAGTTGTAAACTGAGCTTAACAGGGTGGTAATGAAAGGAATGATAAAACATCAAACATTCACCAAAATGCTGTTTTTCCACTTTTTGCTTTAGGTAGCACTTGGCTCAGTACCATATCACTATTCATTTAATAAATATTTGTAAGGTGTTATACCAGCTGCTAGGGATAAAAGGTAAGCAAAACAGTCACTCTCTATCCTCAGAATTTATAATCTAGTCAAGGCGGATGTTCCAATAACCACGTGAACATGTATAAAATTATGACTGTAGTAGGGGTTTCCAAGAGAGGAGACAGAGCTACAAGCGTATACTGCAGGTAACTGCCCTAGTCTGGGAGTCAGGGAAGGCCTGTCTGTGGAGATCATTTCCGCAATGGCCTGAAATGTGAGTAGGAGTAATAAGGTGATGGAGTGAACACCCTGTACACGAAGGCCTTGTGAGGTCCTGAAAAGAAGTCCTGCAGGAGTTGTGAAGGTGGCCAGAAACCAGGGGGAGCAAAGCCTTACTGAACTGAAGGACGCTGTTTCTATCACAAGAGCAATGGGAAGCCCTTGGTTTCATACGAGGTGGCTACGACAAGATCAAATTCTCTTTTTTAGAACCTCGTTGTTTGTCCTCTGGAGAACAGGCAGGCAAGCAGACCACCAAGGAGGGGCTGGCACCAGCACACTCAAATGATATATAGAGACATTAATTTGGCTCACATATACGTAGATTTTTTTTAAGTATCAGGCTCTTTCCATTTTGTACTGCATAAAGGGTCTTTTCTTTTTCTTTTTCTTTTTTGACAAGGGTCTTTTCCTTAAAAAAATATTTAAAAACTGGAGGAAATTCTGATTTGCTTTGTACTTTTGAATCATAAAATTTGGTTCCATAAGCGAAGGGGAGGCCTCTGGCAACGAACAGTACCAGAAACACTCTTACTTTCTACTCCTATAGGATGGGACCCAATAAATTAATACTGTATTGAATCATCCAGGGCTTTTTTATTGTGTGTAGGTATGTCTGCCTCATTAAAAAGCTGTTTTTTTAAACATATCGATATATTATGTTGGTTTCAAATACACAACACTGTGGTTCAGCAGTTACCCATATTAAATCCTCACCCCCTCTAGTGCGGTTACTATCTATTATCTATCGACATGGTTAAGATGTTACAGAATCATTGACTATTTTCTTCATGCTATGCTACTCTCCCCGTGACCAACTTATATTGTGATTGTGAATTATTGTGCCCCTTTATCTTCCCATCTCCCCTTGGTAACCACTAGCCCCTTCTCAGTGTGTGTGAGTTTACTGCTATTTTGTTCCATTTGCTTTGTTTTTAAACTCCACAAATAAGTGAAATCATATAGTATTTGTCTTTCTCCACCTGGCTTTTTTCACTGAACATAATACCGTCTAGATTCTTCCATGTTGTTGCAAATGGGAAGATTTCTTTTTATGGCTAAATATTCCATTGTGAATGTGTACCACATCTTTATCCATTCACCTATTGACAGACAGGTCGCTCCCACATCTTGGTTATTGCCAGTAGTGCAGTGATAAAACAGGGGTGCATGTCTTTTCAAATCAGGGATTTTGTTTTCTTTGGGGAAATTCCTGGAGTACAATTACTGGGTCAAATGGTATTTCTATTTTTAGTTTTTTGAGGAACCTCCATGTTGCTTTCCACAATGGCTGCACGAATTTACATTCCCACCAACAATGTAGGAGAGTTCCCCTTTCTCTGCACCCTCGCCAGCATTTATTTCTTGTCTTTCTTTTGGATGGTGGCCATTCTAACTGGTGTGAAGTGGTATCTCACTGTGGTTTTAATTTGCATTTTCCTGATGATTAGCGATGTGGAGCATCTTTTCTTGTGCCTGTTGGCCATTGTATTTCTTTGGAGAAGTGTCTATTCAGGTTCTCTACCCATGTAAAAAGCTGTTTTTATGTAACCATTTTCCTTAACCTGGATTTGCTGTTTGGTGTTAAATTAAATGCTTGATTTGGACTTCAAATTAAGCTGATTTAAATAGATTTTTCCCAAAATAAAACAATTACATGCTCACTCTAGAAAAAAACATATATATGTGTGACAAAATAAAGGGTGATGGTACACTTGTCTTTCTAGAGACACACTATACCATGCCGGGAAGTGAGCAAGCTCTGGAGCCAAACTATTTGGATTCATTGTGGCTGGGAAATTTAATATTCCATGAACTTGAAGAATGTACTTAAACTCTTCTTGTTAAATAGGATTAAAACTAACTAGGACTATGGTGAGGATTAAATGTATTAATATGTCTAATATAATTAAAGCAGTGCTTAGCACATGTTAAGTGCTCAATAGATACTAGTTATTACAACCTGCGTTCATGTGGATATGCATGTGTAGACATAAAGGCTATATTATTTTTCACATTATTCTGCACCCAGATTTTTACACAATGTCATGGACAACTTTCTATACCAGCCCATATGCAATTATTTAACACCTGCGTGACTTAATTATATGAATGTATTAGAATTTAACCATTCTTGTATTGGATCTTAATATATATCTTTGCCTATCTCTATTGGTATTTCTGTAAGAGTGATTCCTGAAATGTGACAGAGTCAGAGGGCATGTGCATTTAGTTTTGATATTATGCCTTCTGTGAATGTTATATTGATTGATTCTCTCACAAATGGCTGACTTTTTAAACAAGTTTTCTGTGGTATAAGCTCTTCTGGAAGTCTAACAAACATCAATGATAGTCTGGCTGATATTAACAGACTCCAAGTCTACTTCACTACAGTTTGATACCATTTAGCACTGTATATATGTTGAATGAAAGTATTTTCAAAATTCCATATAGTTGTAAGAATAAAACTGCATATTAAAGGTTCCCCAAGTTGTACACTTTTGAGGCCCCTAACAGCAGAAAACCTCTCCATTTTTGTAACCCCAACATGTAGCACAGTATCTGGGAGTAAAGAGTTAACTGTGTGTTAAATTAAGTCTCTAGTGATATAATCACACCACAGAAACCACCAAGCTTTTGTTCCTCTCCATTCGGTAACCATAAATCCCAAGGAAGTTTTAACATCTACTTACTTTAAATTTGAACGAACTCCTTTTCTTTCCCCTGAAGCAAGAGAAGGATCTCTTCTTAATTTAGTATCAGGACCTCTTTAACTTAGCCAATATTTAAATATTAAGTGTAAAAGCATTTTAAATGCCGTATTTCCAATAGGGATTTCCAGCATAGCTGTATTGTTATTGCGCTTAGGTCACAATTTCTTTACCAGAAACTCAGTATATTAAGAAACCTGGGTCCTTTTGTCTTTTCTCTTTGATGTCTGCAGCCTACCTCAGCAGGTCTGCGGATAAGCTGCTCCCATTTCCATGATTTATAGCACTGTTAGGAACTACCCATTCCAAGTAACAAATAACAGTGAAATTTCAGTGCATTCTCAGCCCATGCTGCTTTATTGCCAAAATATATATATACACACACACACACAGGTGCAGAGTCTCCAAATATAGCAGTTCCTTTTTACATCAAAGGATAAAATTTCTTCTAAAATCCCAAAGATGCATAGATTAAAAAGCAAGCTGCCTCTTGTAATAAACATTCAATGAAATTCTTTCAACATCTTATATATCAGTGGTGCAATGAAGAAGATGTAAAATGGCAAGTAAAAACTGAGCTACAACTGTTATTTACAGGACAGTAAATAAAACTGAAAGGTACTCAAATATGAATCTTTTTAATTACAAATGATGGGTGTTTAAGGACTGATGATAATGTATTGCCAGAATCTCTATTACCCCTGGGAGAAAAATGTATTTTAATGGCATGGCATACCATCACCAAGGGAGACAAAATGTTTTGAAAATTATCAGTAACGTTAAGATACCTACTCTAACCTAAAGGAGGTTTGGAGTATCGGTTCCTAAAGAAATCTGTGATGTTTGATTTTCTAATATTAACTATTTTAATATGCCTTTATGGAGTAATGGCAAGACAGAGTTTAGAGAAATTGTCCCTAAATCTTCATTGGTTTCACTGGTTGACAGACATGTTATCAGTGAGTAGCAAAAAGAAAACTTAAACATGAGATGTTACATCTCATTTCCTGTATTTGAGCGGAGACCCGACACTGCAATGACTAGAAGTCTAATTCAATTCTGAATTACTGGGAAGTTACCATTCCACTTAAACATTCCAAGACACATGGAGTGAAATCCCACAACAAAGAAAATGAGGTTAAAATAATTTAGAAAAAAAATGTTTTTCAGTCATAGAACATGAAATCTGGAAGGGGCCTAGTAAAAATCATCTAGTCTAATCCTGAATTCTAATTAGGCCTCTTTCAGACATAATGAGTTCCATTTGTACAGTCATTATCACTTGTACTTACAACAGTTATTTCAAATCCAGTCATCTCGAAAGTTTTAAGCTACCACAATAAACTGATGTTTTCTTTATCAAGTTAAGAAAATAAATGGGAAGGGGAAACTTGCTCCTGTTTACCTGGCATCAAAAGCTTTAGGCAACGTATCATGCAGTCTGCCCGAAACAGCAAGGGTAAAACTCTGGCTATTAAAACAAAAGTATATAATACAGTAACAAAAGAGAAACCAAACCACAGATGTGTCAATGTTTTCAGTACTAATTACACCAAATGGAATGGCCTTCTTTGCTGAGCCATCCTTTATGGCTGGTCAATACCAGTACCATCCAGAAGAGTTGCCCAGTTACCTGAAAATCCTGGGACATCTGAAATGTGTACATAATGCCTCTCTTCACTTCCAAAAATACTAGTTTTAAGAGATCCAAACTTAAGCCACATAAACTTGTCAAACCCCATACCTACCTATTTTACATATTCCATGCTAGTATTTTCTACTTTCCTACCCGTTCTGAAACTCTGCACCTTTCTTATTATAGCCATAGCAGCTTATTTATACAACATGCTTAGTTTGTGCCTTTTGTGGTTTTTAAACATGCATGGGACTAATGGAACCAGGAAAGAGGTTAGAGGGTGAGCACCGTTAGGCTTTATTCCTGACGGTTTGAATGTCTTGTGGTTGCCCCTGTTTATCTTCTAGCTCCCATTTTCAATGGAAGTAAGATAATCTTTTATTAGAAAATAAAAACCAATAATCCAAACAATAAATTCAAGCTATTGGCTTGAGTCTCTATTGCTTCATTATTAATGCATATATATATTTACTAGTAACCACAGAACACGCAACATTTTCAATCATGCATTAGAATATTAGTACTCTATAATCAGTTATGGGTCTGCCACTATTGCTTGCACTTACATCCAGACCCAGTTTAAAATACATGCAGAGAAAACCCCTTGATTCAGAGGAACTGGGGAAATAACAAGGATACATGCAAAGTGATTGCTTAGAAGTGCAGGCAAGTGATCCACATCTATCACAATGCTGCTTGAGAAGAAGTACAAAAGTCACAGAAAAGGTTAGAATTAGGACCACTATTCAGTTATAAAAGGCTTAATTGCAAATCCTGGTCCTTTTGGGTAGAGAATGATGTAAAACCTCTGGGAAAAAAAAGGGAATTAAGAGATGTACAGTCTTCTGGAGCAGTAATTCTCTTGTCCATTTATGGACAGCTAGCTATAGCAGCACAGAAGAGCACAGGTGGTGTAGGGATGGTGAAGATGCTCTTAGGCAGAATGGTTTCTTGCCTGATTCACATTAATGAGCAATACCTGCACAGCTCCCCAGGGAAAAGGAGTTTATTAACAGCAGAGCCAATATTAGCACAGGTTGTTATCTGTTAAGTAAACTCAAAATCAATGCCCTGAAATTTAGCATAGCCCTCTGCTTTTGAAAACTGTTGGCCAAGGGATCCTTCCAAATATGGTACAGTTAATAGCCGAGCAATGTACTGAATAAACTAGAGTAATTTGCTTGCACCAGCAGCACCATGAGAATGTAAACTCCTGGAGGCCAAGGGTCTCTTCATATTTTGCATATCACAGGTACACAGAGAGTAAACATGAGACCACAACACTGAAAACCAAATACTTCGAGACTACAAAACCTTGCAGCACATCTTAGCATTCAGAACTATTAATGTGGCTGTTAAGGGTAACTTTTAATTGTTCTAAACTAATTGACACTACAAATATGCAGCGGTGTCCTATCATGCAGATGCCTGAATATTGCTTGATTATTCCAATGTCTCTGACACCAATTGATGGCATAGGACATTTAAAGAGGAGCTATAATCAATTTAATATAGCCTTCTCCCTATCCTTGGAGTTGCCATATAAGAATTAAATATTTAAGAGGCACTATTTTCTTAGATTCACTCACTTTTAGTTTTTTTCCCTGGGAAAAAAATAGACCCAATTTTTTAGGGATCTTCAAGGTGCTAAATAGCCAAGATGAACATGAGGTAAAAGGGATAAGAAGTCACCCTTATTCCACTATTATATCAGATGAGAGCTGTGTAACTCCTCAGGATCAACAAACTAGTTTGCTGGGTTCTTGTTAAAATAAGCAGTACAGACTACAGGGCTCAGCACATCTACATTAGATGACATTAAAAAAAAAACCAACATACTGTCTTTGGCTACTGTCTTCAATCTTTTTGCTTTACACCTTTAAATCCTAACTCCCCTAAACTAACCACAGGCGTAAAGAAAGGCCAGCTATCCAAGTCCTTAGTTTGTTTTTAGCTCTAAATATACACATACAACAAACTTTTCCTTTTTAAAAATGCACCCAGGACACTAATGGAGAAAGATGAGATGACAAAGAAAGTTTCCCATTTTACAAATGCCTGTTGCTAAAAAGAACGTCATAAGCAAAATCTCCACACGGTGGCTTCAATGGAGCCACATCAGTAGTGTATTTGTTCCCAGGTTAAGCACCAGAAGTTTGATTCAATGGCCTGAACCCTCTGCTTTAGGAAATAAACAAGGTCTTTAACCTTTAACTCACACAGAAGTTGGTATTTCTCACACAATGATATACTCATATACATTCATAGTTTTAAAAGAAAGTACTTTTTATATGCTCTTTACCTAGCATCTTTCCTTTTCTACGACTCTTGATAGTAGAGCCTTACAAACTCAAGCAGTAATACTTATTCTACTGTACAACCTTGTGAATGAAACTTACTGTAACATGCAAACCAGTTATTGCTACTAAAATTCTACCTCTTGAAAGTTACTAGTTCATTTTATGGCTTTTTTTTTTTTTGCAATAGGAAATATCCCTTCCTACTTACTGTGCTCTTTTGCATTCATTACCTTTTCAGAGTTATTAAAAAAAAAACATTTAAATACTTTTCAGAAATGGATCCTCCCAGGCACTGAACTACTTGTGCCAAGAAAACGACTACTTTAAGTACACTATGAGAATCTAGACCTGGGTCCTTGGGTATCTGCTGCCTGGTATGTTGCTTGCTTCTGCCCATGAGACATACCACATTAAAATAGTTTTGCATTTCCTGTCATGCTAACTGTAGAATCTGTACCAGTAAATTCTGGACTGTCCTAATACTGAGATTTAAAAATCACCCCAGAAAACTGCCATTTCCAAATTCTTAAGGCAGCTTTTAGAGGTAGGAATTTCTTTTCTACAGAAAGCTATCTTACACTTTCAAACAAAACAACTTTATTTTCACAAGGAAAGCAGACAAAAGGGACAGCTGTCTGAGATGGCTTACTGTAACCAAGCAAGAGAGTTACTTATTACATAGCACCCTGAGAAGGCTCCAAGAAGCTACATTTACAGTTCTCATGATAAGGTTTGGAATCCCATCAATACACAATTTAGCATATTTGGAAATAGGAAAAGCCCACGACAGTTAATCTAGCACACTCTGAACTACTAACCAGTGTTCTTCCATAAACAAGTAGCATGCTGCAGACAGGGAACATGCATGGTCTGTAGATTTTAAAAGTGCTCACTTAAGCAATTAACATAATATCTCAGTAAAACATGCAAATCATAATTTCTTGATGCAAAAGGAGTGGGAACATTATAAATCAAGAAGACATACAATGTGAAAACAGCACAACAACCTCACCTCAAATTAACAGCAAAGTAGAATAATGAAATGGGGACTCATTTTGATGTGAAATTTCATAAGAAACAAAGGAATGGAAAAGCTTAAAGATCCTCTAACAGTATTTCACATTGTGACCCCACATTTCTATTCATAAATGAGTCTTTTTGGCCTTAATCTCCTTTCCTCAGGGACTAGAGTGTCAAGGATTCAGATATTTATGGAAAAAAAAGTTAGATTTTCCACTTTTTACACTATTGGTTATTATCAGTAATTCATCCTCAAGTTAAAATTATTAACTAGGCTCATGCACTAGCCCCTAACATGGCACTACAATATGCTACCAAGCACTAAATGCTTACAAAACTATACACATCTCAAAATGGAAGACATTGGTGATTTTGTTGTTCTTAAACAACTTGTAACATTTGTCCACAAGTATTAAAATATACATATATATATATTTCTATTGCACATATCCCGTTTTTGTTTAACTTTTACTTAAAAGAAAAACTGCCAGCTAGCATAGATGAGCAACAGAGAGGGAGGAAGTAGGCACAGCTACAGACTGAGGCTAGTTCTGCCTGGAATTATAGAAGGGGATCAAAACAGACCAGGCCAAAAATACGTAGATTAAACATATTAAACACTAGGCAAGCACAATTGGAATACATCTATTTTATAAAATGCAATCTGGTGACAACCATGGAAGATGCAGAACAACCTGAAGAGTGCATTATATGGGAGTCTCTTAGCTGTGAAATGAAAAAATATAAAGCAACCGGAGAAGTTGAGTCTTATACATATTCAAACAAGTGGGCCAGAGATGGTCTCACTGGTGCAGACACAGTAGAGGGTCTATCCCCCGCCAAATGCTTCTACCCAACAAGCTGCCAAAAGGATACAGGGAAGATGGATGACAGACAACTGTAGATACAGATTCTCCATGATATTCTGAACATACCAATGGGACTCATGTATGTAGGGTCCATGCTATCTTTAACAATTCCAAAATACTTGAAAACATCACAAAATGGTTGGGAAGTTCTTAAGAGAAATATTTAAGTTACCTTTATCCAAAGTTACTTCTCCTGTGCTTTACCACACAGAATTATTTGCTCTCAATTAAAGGAAATTATATTTTATCTATATCATGTAATTACTTTACAAAAAACTTCTCATGCCAATTCAAACTGGTTACTGAATTTAATCGTTAAGAGTGCTCACCATTTTCCATTTTTTTGGCCATTCCTATCACTATCAAATTTTGGTAAATTGTCTTTTTAAGTTTTCGGCATTATGGTATGTATGGCCCTGGGAAAACACTCCCTAAATCATAGAGATTGAAGATAATTTGTTCTTAATTTCATCTAAGTTTTCAATTTTTTCTCTACTCACAAAGACTCATAAATAAGGGTTTCATTCTTCTTATGTAAAGACTTGACAATTCATATACCAGTCCTCTGTTGATTTAGAAGCAAGGACAGCTTTACTCTATAGGCCGTTCATCCTATACTGTTAAGTTTAAAGGTAAAGAAATGAAGATTCGTATATCTTACTCTATTTTTCTTGAGGGTTTTTTTAAATCTGAATTTCTAAATTTATACTGACCCAACCACAACTTTGGAACATTGCTTCTGAGGCCCATTCTTTGATGAGAAGTTCTGTTCTTAACTGGGGAAATTACCTGAGTCCTAGCCTTTTCAGCCTAATGTTATACCTATTGCTTTGAAAAATAAACCAACATCCAAGTACCCACCTTGAATCAAAGGAGAGAAGTTATTTATGCTTTTACAAAAAATGGTGCTATAGATATATAAAACACTGTAGAGCTGCACAGGCATATTTCTCAGGAGAAAAAGGAGTTATATGGAAACCTTTCTCACTTTTCTCCCCATTCCTCCATGTCCAAAGTTGAAGGTAGGTCACACTGGAGGGTCTATCACATCTTCTGAACAGAAAAACCCCTATGTCACTTTCCCTCAGCCTTAGCAGCACAGGAAACCAAGTCTCAGTGCTACATTAGACTCCACAAAACAGAAAGAAGTGATTTGTAATACAGCAGTCTCTCATCATAGGGAATTGATCAGGGTTCCTTCACTAGATTCAAAACTGTTGTGTCTCCTTTTACCCATCTTCCACTAAACCAAAGCAAGCCATCTCCACAATGTGGTCCTTCCTCAGAAAAAAGAAAAAGCATTAAAAAAAAGTGCCTCAAAATGTCCAAAGACTTACGAGAAAAAAGTAAGCATCCTCCTTCTCTAAGAGAAAAATCTCTTTTCTCATCCAAAAATGTGTATTTATACAGACTTCGATGGTTTAGTCACATGAAATTAATCTTGTGCTGTCTTTATGCTTCTTTATCACACCAAAGGTTTTACTGCAAAATCCAAACTTTCTTATTCAGTAAATCTATGTCACAGGACAAGCCACCATTTAGATACATATGTAATTTTTTAGCATCTTTTTCACTTCAAATTACAACACGTATTTGGAATTTACTGCTGCAGTCTCAATTGTGCTTCTCATGATAGCGGCTAAAACTGGAAGACATCAAAAAAAACAACCCTGATGTCATCCATACTTGCTATTTATTCAGTCTTCTTGTTTGGAACAAAAAGTAAAGAATTCACAAATACCACCATCCAAGAACCTGTTTCCAATTAAACATCAGCATTCACCTTGCCAAATAATTTCTTTATACTCAAGCAAACAGCAGAAGATGTGTGTCGGTTGCTTCTTTCTTCTTAGAGAAGCCAGCAGCATGACTGCACCCTACGAGCTTCTCTGCTCGATTTGAGGCGCAACAAAAAGAAAAGCAGCCTTCTCTACTCAGGTCGTGGAGGTGAGGTGTAGAGAAGGTGACCACATTCCAAGAAGAGGGAAAGTGTCCAGTAAAAGCAGTATTAGCCAGTCCAGGAAGACAACACAGATTACCTGGAAATACAAAATAAATTAAAAACAGAAAGATTAAGACAAGTACTTGTGCAAGCTTACTCATAAAAATATTTAAAAACACATAGAAAATGTTTTGAATTACACATGGTCTAAAATAAAGCATGGAACGGTAACACGGCTTCAGTATACTCATCAAAAAGCAGAAGCAGTAGCTAGGAAAAAAAAATATGCATGATACAAAAAAAAACGAGATTTATATGAAAACTCGTATTACTAACATGAAATACACACATCATTCTCCTCTTACACAAATGGAATAATGTACTTCAAGTTTTTACAGGCATAAAATGATTCTACATAAAACAAATTTAAAAGCAGTATATACTCCAAATCTGATGTCGAAATACGTAATACTCAAAGCCATATATGTCATCTTACTTTGAAATACCTTTAACTCAAGACGAACAGGGAACAATAAACATTTTGTGAAGTATAACCATAATAAAACAATGCATGCTGTACCAGGATCACCAAATGCAAGCAGGTAAAAACTTAATAGTTCACTGCTGCTAAACATAAAACACTTGTTAAATTGCAAATATCTGCAGAAGTAAATCAGACAAAAAAAGGGCAAACAGTGTATAATTTCACTTAACATGAATTCATGGAGACAGAAAGTAGAGGAGAAGTTACTAGGGGCTGCAGGGAGTAGGGGAAGGGAGTTACTGATTAATGGGTACTGAGTTTGTATCTGGGATGATGAATAAATTCTGGAAATCAACTGAGGTAATGGTCGTACAACAATGTAAATATATTTAATATTTATTGTACACTTAAAAGTGGTTAAAATGATAAATTATATGTGTTTTACAATAAAAAATTAAAAATCACAGATGTGTATCAAAAGCTTAAATAAATTACTTCATCTTACAAAAATGGCTAATCATGATTGGCTAACTAGTCGTCCTAGCCCTCCATTTTTAGTTATGACACATATACTAAAAATACCTTAACTCTAAAATGAACTTGAATAACCTCTTCTGGTTGATAATAAGACAGAGTTCTGATTCAAAACCTACAAAAGGCAAAGGTAGATTAATTCAGAATTCAATCCGGAGGAAGAGAACTACAGAATTTGTCTGTGTTGCAAAAGCAGCAGAAGTAAAAGGAAAAAGAGAAGATCCACAGATGGGCCTTTAGAACCCTGTGGGCAACAGAGCTGTTTCAGTACATAAGCTTACTTGGGCTAATTCAAAGCTTGCACTAGCCACTAGACTGTTCTGCAGTTCAATTATAATGGCAAGATAACTGGCAGTAATGTTGAGAGGGAAAAAAGATACAAGATAGTTCTTTCTAGAAGTAAATATGCTGAAAGAATTCTATATAAACTAAACAAGCACCAAACAAGCCTTTAAAAAGAGCACCTTTTCTTAATTAGGAACTTGTCCAGATTCTTTTAATAACAATTTCCTTCAGCAAAACCAACTAATAAAAATGCATACACTTATCATATATAAACACCATCTCCCAAACATCTGTATCTTAGTATTGGGCAATAATGCTAGACTATCATAACCTTATATTCTTTTCAAAACACCCGATTTCACACCTGAAAAATGACTATTCAATTTTATACTCTCTAAACACAGACATGTGTATATATATTACAAACTGTAGGATCCTTTTGAAAACTGAATGAAGAGTAGTTTAGTGTAAAAACCAAAGTTCTGACCACGACTTACAGTCCCCCATAGTATCTACACCCACACCTTCGACAGTATCTCTTTTGACCCCAACTGTCTTCCTCTCCATCCTGGGCTCCAACGATGCTGGACTGCTTTCTCTTCGCAGAATGTAAGGCATGCTCCTACCTTATAGCCTTTGTATTGGCTGTCCCTTTGTTAGAAGACTTGGACCCCACGTATCTGCATAGTTAATCCTCTCACCTACAAGTCTTAACTCAAATGTCATTTTCTCAGTGAAGCCTACTCCAAGCTGCTACTTAAGATTATATTGTCCCCATTCTACCAAGAGATACACTCCCACCATTCACCTCTACCCTGCTGTACTTCTCCTTTCATCCACAGAACGTAATACTATCTAACCTACTACATAAGGTACTTACTAGTTTCTCATTTCCTGTCTTATCTAAAATGTAAGCTCCACCAAGAAGGAATCTATTTTGTTCATCAATGAATCCCAAGCACCAAGAATAGTGTGAGACCCATGGCAAACACTTAATAAATAAAAAATTGTTGAATAAATGAATAAATAGCAGGGCTCTTAAGTACAATTAGCCAACATGAGTTAAAATTTAAATAGACATGGGTTCTAGAGTTGCATGAGGAAACGACAACTATACTCTCATCTACGTAACAATGTAAAGCTGGTGGATGGAAAGGGGAAAACAGGAATATTCAAAGTAGTACTTGGGCTACTGAGGTCTGAGTCAAAAGATTGTGTGGTAGTCAGCTTCAAAGACGGTCCTCAGTTACTGCTGCCTTCTGATAGTCACACTCTTTTCTAATCTCCTCTAACAATGAATCAGGGTCGATCTATGTGACTACTCTGTAATAGAGAATTTCACTGGTCTTTTAGTCCCTTGGAGATTCTAAATCCTTGCAACTTACAGCAAATGAGTCTGTGGAAATTAAACATACTCCTAACAGCCAGTGGGTCAAAGAAGAAATCACAAGAGAAATTAGAAAATATCCTAAATTAGAAATAATCTAAATTATAAAGTATCCTAAATGAAAGCAAAAGAAAACATACCAAAACTTACAGGATGCAGCAAAAGGAGAGTTAAGAGGAAAATTTATAGCAGTAAATGCTTATGTGAAAAAAGAATGATCTCAAATCAACAAGCTAAGTTTACACCGTAAGAAGCTAGAAAAAGAATAAACTCAAATCTAGCAAGAAGGAAGAACGTATATATCAGAGCAGAAATAAAATAGAAAATAGAAAAACAATGGAGAAAATCAAAACCAAAAGTTGGTTCTGACAGGGTTGCAGGAACCCCTGAATTTGCAGCCAGTTGGTCAGAAGTGCAGCTGGAACATAAAATGCGGGCAATCTTGTTGGGAGACCATGTCCATCTGGGCCTGTGGGGTCTGCATTAACTCCAGATGGTTAGTGTCAGAAATGTACTGTAGTATGCTAGTTTGTGTCAAAATAGTGACCAACAGAATGAGGAGCAAGTGATAGTAACTTCTGAGGCAAAGTCACAGGTCGGGCTGTGGCTTCTGCCTTGTTCTCCTGGACTGCTTGTTCTGGGACACACCAGAAGCTTTATATCATGAGGACACTCAAAGCAGCTCTGGAAGAGGCTGATATTGGAAGGAACTGAGGCTTTCCACCACTAGCCAGCCATGTGAATAGGCCACCAAGAAATCAGATCAGAGGACTGCCACCCTAGCCAACATCTTGACAGCAACCTTGTAAGAGACCCAAACCAGAAACCTCCAGCTAAGCTGCTCCCTAACTCCTGATCCACATAAAACGTTTACTGTTATTTTAAACCACTAAATTTAGGGTAATTTGTTATGCATCAATAACTAACTAATACACTTTGCTTCCTCTAAGGACAAGAATAATAATATATCATGGGAATTAAATACCCCTTTCTTACTCTAACACTTTGCTATTTTATGTAAATACTTTATGTAAAAATCTTATGCTATCTTATGTAAAATTCTGTAAATATTTGTTGTGTAAATAGTAAATTCAAAACATTTCACAGAACACAAGGCTATCTTCATCATTCAAACTTAAGTTTAAAGTGTCTATTAAAAAAAAGTGCTGGACAGAGAAGACAAGTAGTGACTCTATAGCATCTTACTCTGCTGATGGACAGTGACTGCAATGGGTTGTGGGGGGGACTTGAAAAACTGATCCTCTGTACGCATTAAATAGTAACTCCCCATTTCCCCTCCCTGCAGCCCCTGGCAACCACCACTCTACTTTTTGTCTCTGATTTTGATGATACTAAATATCATATATAATTGGTATACAGGGTTTCAATCTTTAAAGCAGTTGGTTTTCAAAGCACTGATTTTCATAATACGATCAAGGTATATGACTAAGTAGATGTTATGGTTTAAACAGTGTCCTCCCCAAATCTGTATGTGGAAGTCCTAATTCCCAATACCTCAAAATGTGACCTTATTGGGAAACAGTCATTTTCAGTAGATGTTTCTGTAGATATAATTAGTTAAGATGAGGTCATAATGGAGCAGAGTGGGCCCCTAATAACTGGTGTCTTCTTATTTATACAAGAGAGAACTTGGACACAGACAGAGAGAGAATGCTATGTGAGGACTGGAGTTATGCTGCCACAAGCCAAGGAACTACCAAAAGTTACAAGAAAGGTCTGGAACAGATCCTTCCTTAGTGCTTTCAAAGGGAGGCATGGCCCTGCCAACAGACTGATTTTGGATAGCTAATCTCTAAAACTGGGAGATAATAAATTAATTTTGTTCTAATTCTCCCAGTTTGTGGTATTTTGTTAACGGCAGCCCTAGGAAACTAATTAGGTATGAACCCGACTTTGCACATACGGTCACTGCTAATCAGGAAGGCACACCACTGCTTGCTCTTAGGGCCACACAACCTACTTTACTTCTGTGGTAAATTCAGGAGATACCAACACTTTGCACAGGATAAATTCATACCTAGGAGTATTAAAGGTGTACTGAAAAGCTTTAGAAATTAAAGATTTAAGTATCAATATTTACCTGTAATTAAAACTTTGGTGAATATATTCTACAATTTGCCTAGTAATATTTATATTTTATCAGTTGATCTCCTTCAACAAAATCAGTATCTCTTTTTCTTTATCCAATAAAAATTACTGGTTTGGGCAAAAGACCAAGTTTTTCTTTTCTTTTTTTATACTTCATACATTCTGTTGGAAAATAAAAAATTTGGCTTAAATAGCATTATAGTCACTTTTGATATTCATCTTCTGTTAAAGTTAATGGTTTATTGTTCCACTTCCATCTAGCAATTTTTGAGTCACTTAAAGAGTTTTTGGAAACACTAACCACTTTTACTCACTTGCTGAATCCTGAGTTCAGAATTTTTTTTTCTGTTCAAGATGAATATAAAAGCACCTAAAAGGCAAGGAAAATGTTCTTCCTGTGGTAAGGAAAAATGAAAAGAGTATTACAGTAAGCACACATCCCTCACTTGTGCTATATGCTTTAGTATTTAAAATTACTCAAATGAACCAAGCTATTCTACAAAAAATCATAAAAACATCATTATCAAAAACTATTCAAGGAAAAATCAGAAAGAAGTTTCTACCTGCACTGGTATTAGTTTCATAAAGATGTCAAAACTCTTGGAGCAGTGGTTCTCAAGTTTTATGGGACCCTGTTACCTTTGAGAATCCCATTATGTCACGGACCCTCTTCTCCCCACAAAAGACCTTTGCTTTAGTATAGATGACCACTCCCCTCTGTAAGTAGGAAGGAAGAATGCTCTGTTCCTTTCCTTTGCCCCTATCTTCTTTTTTCTTTTGGACAAGATAAAAAAAAAAAACCTACTCCGATAAAAGCATTAGAAAGGTCTTATGTACAAGTGTTTATTTACCTGATATTTTCAGCTCTGCTAAATCCAGGGCCGGCAAAGAACATACTAGTAACATTCACTTTATTATGACATGTCATTTGAACTGGACCCAACTGACGTGGCAGCTTTACATAAGCTTCAGCTCAGAAACATTACAACGGAACCTCTCCCAGAATTTAACTGAAAGATCGAATGAGGGGTTACAGCAATTCACATCACAGAAAAATACCCATGAAGTTAAATAAGAACCGAATACAAATGCTGACAGTATTATACTTTGCAACCCCACCACATTACACAAATTACATTCTAGACTTCTCCTCATTCTCTACAAAAAGACTTATTAAAATTGTACACTGACTCCTTTAGTTCTGGAAAACAACAGTAAATTCTACGGAGACCGCGAGTCAGCCCAGATTAATGCGCCATTAGGCAATTACCGGGTCATACAAGGACAAAGCTGCTTACTCAGATCTTAGAAGTTTGTAAGCTGAGAATGGGAACGAATGGATACAGCAAAGATAGCAAGAGAACCTGCACCACATTCAGACACGTATTAAAATCCCGGGGGAACCTGGTACACCAAATCTCAAGGTCAAGGACCAGGTACACTAATACTTAGGGCCGCAATAACCCTCAATTTGAGCAACCTCAGGCAAAACGGTGGGCACGAAGCCCTGAGGCAAGAAGTATAAATAAATCAATAGATATTTTTCAGAAAATAAACCTACGGCCAATACAGCGGCTGCCAGATACACACCCGCGTAGGTGCAATCACCGGGGAACAAGCCGAAAGCACAAGGACAGCCAAAGGCATGGCACTAAGAAGGGCAGTGGCGGTCGAGGCCGGGGCGGTGAGGCCACACACCCCGGCAGGAGAGTGCGGCAGCCCTGGGGCAGCTCGCAAGGAAACCGCGCCCAGCCGAGGCCGCGCGGGGGGCGGACAGGCTCTGCGCGCTCCCATCCCCCGGCCGGGTGAGCTGCGCCACCTCCCGCTTGTTCCCGAGTCTCTGACTTTCTCAGCTTACCTCGGACCAGCCATCAAGAGAACTCGACCTCCCGGGGGCCAAGCCGCCCCCGGCCCCAAAGGCCAGCTAGCAGCAGTGAACCTCACGTCGCCATCTTTGCTCCTTCCCAAGTCCACCAACCCTGCGCCGGCCGTTTCCACTAGCCCCGCCACCACTGCTGCCGCTAAGTGCTGATTGGATAACGGCGTGCGTAGCCTCACTGTACCATCGTTATAGGTTGGCTGGACCGTACGTCAATCAATAGCGCCGTCCCACTCTTTCCGTCCTTGTTTTCTTCAGGTTGGGTCGCAGGGTTGCGGTAATAGGGAAAAAGGCTTTTGTTAATTCATTTGTTGGGAATGTAAAATTATTTCCTAATGGAAACAGGGTCACTTCGGGGTAAAATAATCTGAGTAGTCTCACGATTATTTTAAGCCATTATTAGTAGTATAGTTTAAGTATAGGTGAAACTATACTACCACTAATTTCATTCTCAGACCCAGAAGTTTTTAATCCTGGGCATAACACAGCAATTAGGAAAAAATTTAATAGCTCAAATTGGTCTCCGATTTTGTCTGACCCATTTCAGCTCTTAAAGACCCGGGCATTGGACTGCTCTGCTCAATACACAAGAGCCGATTGGTCACTTTTCTTGGAGGGCTCTTATGCCAAATGTCAAACTTCTTTCTGACAATTTTGTTGCTTCCTACACCAAACTGTAGGGTTCTTGAGATTCTCTCCTCAGTGATTGTTCCAGAAGTGGGTAATTGGGAGCTCGTCTTTCCGGGTGCCAGAGGCAGTTCCTGGGCAGGCGGGGTATGTCCTCAAACGCCCCTAAGGCCGTCACGGGGCCGCTTCGTGGAACAGAGTCCTAAAACTGCACCTTCCTGGGATCCAATTTCCTGCATCTTCTGATGAGGCCAAGGGATCTTTTACAGAAGGTTACTGTAAAGGGCTTCAATGGGAAAATCTGTGGCTAATAACATTTAATACTGAGACTTCATACTTTCCCTGTAAGTTGAGAAACAAGGCAAGGACACAAGGCTGCCTCCACTTCTATTCAACATCATGGTGGAGGGTGTAGCCAGTGAGAAAAGGCATCCAGATTGGAAGAAGTAAAACTTCCTTTATTCACAGGTGACATGATCCTCTGTAGAAACTCACATGGAATAGGAGAACATATATGCTTATTTAGCAAGGTTGCAAGATACAAGCTCAGTATACAAAAATCAGTATTTCTGTATATTAATAAAAATTAAATTAACAACTGCATTCACAATAACATCAAAAAGAATGAAATACTTAGGAAAAATTTCAATAAAGTAAGTCCAAGATTTACAGCCTGAGAACCACAAAACATGTTGAGAGAAATGAAGAACCGAATTGAAGAGATTTTCCATGGTCACGGATTGTTACACTCAGTATTGTTAAAATGGCAATTCTCAAATTGGTTTGATTCAATGTAATCTGTTACAAAATCCCAGCACTTTTTTTTGTAGAAACTGACAAGCTGAAATGTATATGGAAATAAAAAAGACCTGGAATAACTATGACAATTTTGAAAAATAAAAAACTTTGGAGGAATTACACTACCTGATTTTAAAACTGACTAAAAAGCTACAGTAATTAAGAGAGTGTTGCATTGTCATAGGATAGGCATATAGAATCAGTGGAACAGAACTGAGCATCCTGAAGCAAACCCTAACAAAATTATGGCCAATTTTTTTTTTATCAAGATGCCAAGATAATTCAATGGGGAAAGGATAGTCTCTTCAATTCAGGATATCGGCAGGGTCAACTGATATTTAGTTATTAAAGTATTAAACTACTTACATACTTGCTAAAGAGCAGCCATTGTCCAGAACGCAAGTTGTCCTCCCCTGCCCCATCTCTTACTCAGGACCCTCCCAGACTTTTCTTCTATCCAGCAACTGAAGGGTTTATTGCCTAGCACAGTAGAGGATCTCCGTGACTCTGCTCCAGCCCTACATTCTGATTATCAATGCAGTATCAATTGTAAAATATTTTGAAAATCACTCCCAAATGGAGGTATTTTTCTTCCTGAGGGACAGGCAACTAGGAAAGAGCCAAAAACAAAACCACAAAATAGTGTCAACTGGGATAATAGAGATTCTTTCTCATTTATTTCCTCTTCACGAACAACCACTCCCCTTCATGTTTAAAAATTCTGCAGATATACCTATGTGTTCCTAAAAAAAAAAGCCAGATACAAATACAAAAGATTTTTGTAAAGTACTGTTATATCTACTTAGAGAAGCTAGTAATTATGTTATGAAATAAAAGGCAGGAATTCTAGATCATCTAGGTAAAGCTCTGTTGCAATTTAGGAATTCTGCAAAATCCCTGACAAAAATAGTCAATCAAGGTTTTGCTTAAGCAATTCTAGTAACAAAGGGTTAGGGAATGCACTAGTTTTGGGGATATCCTGTTCCACACTAGAGCAGTTAAATTATTAGGAAATTCTTCCTTGGGATATGCTGGAATCTGTCAGCCTATCACTTCCATCCAATTGTTAATAAATCTTAGCATGTAGCAGGCACTCATTTAATCCTCGCAGCACCCTATGAAGCTGGTATTGTCACCATCATCATAATCCTCATTTTACAGCTGAAGAAAAGGACACAGAAGGGTTATGTGAATTGCCCAAGTTGATGTGCCTGGTTAAGTGGCAGAACCAGGATGCAAACCCACCTGATCTATTTCCCAAGTCTCTTGGTGGGGAGTTTGGTTCGGAGATGCAGGGAAGTCAGAGTACAAGGTGAGGAAGGAAGTCATTGAAGCGAGAGTGTTAAGGAATGACAGAATAAAATAATAAAGGGAGATCATTGTACAGCTGCTTAGCATGGGGTGCGTCCCCCGCTAACTCCCCAAGCCAGTGTCACCTGGAGTCCAATGTCTGATTGGATCTGCCTTGCATGGGAACTGAGTCCCTACCACCCCAGAATTTGGGGGAGCCGCAGAGGACTGGATGGTGTGAGATTATATTCTGTGAACTTCCTATAGGCAAAGAAAGGAGACTTTCAGGCAGGCTACTAAAGGGTATGACTGCACGGTGCACTTCCAGGTCACCTAGGCGGCGGTAATGTGCAAGCCCATATCTGAGCTCTCAGTGGCCCCTCCCTAGTTGTCAGAGAGGACAGAGAGAGTGAAGGTTTGAGCTGAAATCTGGAGGATTAGAATGAAAAAGCAAAGTAACAAGGACTCTAACCACCGGAAGAGCGCAGACACAAAACACTTAAGTTGAACAATGAGAAGTTTATTTAAAGCAAAAAGGTGCACACTCAGAGAAAGGGGAATGTGGGCTACCTCAAAGAAGAGGTGTCCGTAAGGGTTTAGGGCCTAGGATTATATAGGCGGTTGAGGATTTTCAGGAAAGTGACAAAGGGCCTGGCGCAGACTGGCCAAATTGTCCCAGAATATTCATCTTTGATAAGACATTAAGATTCTTCTTTTTTTTTTTTAACTTAACACAAGAA
Organism: Smutsia gigantea; assembly: GCA_032199065.1. Lineage (NCBI taxonomy): Eukaryota > Metazoa > Chordata > Mammalia > Pholidota > Manidae > Smutsia > Smutsia gigantea. Next base: position 4,607 of record JAVSCE010014639.1, on the reverse strand, counting down.
ATATACTGCTTTGATTCCTCTCCAGGATATCAGCTTCTGTCTGGAAGCATATCAATCAAGACTGTCTGCCTTGCCTCCAGTGTGGGTTGAGCCACCATCCATTCGATTAAAATGCAACCTTAGCTTTAAGATAGAATTCTTCCTGAATAAACTGAGCCTTTTAGCAGGTGCTAAAGTAAATCTTACAATGGTATGTTCTAATTGACACAGTGAAAACAGGCTATGCTGAGATACTTTTATCTGGGGAGTATTCAAACTTCTAGGCCAAGTTGCTCCTGGCCTTTGAGCTTTCTATTTTTAACTGGTTAACTCTTGATTCCTTTCTAGTGGGCTTACTGGCCTTAATCTCTTTCCACCTCACTCATCTCTGTTTTCCTGCCAAACGGGTCCATGCTCTTAAATTCTTCATTACTACCTAATTCTGTCCTTAAAAATAACAGAGGCATTTAAGGACAGGTACTTAGCTATCTGAATATAGATACTAAATATCTGAATATAGCTATTTTATTTTTTAAAGCCTCAGTTCCTACAACTGCCCAAGATATTAAGTTGCTCTGAACCCCTCACTATTTTGCTTCCTAGGAATACATCATTTTGTTAATGTCCCTAAAAGGTGATGGTCTTCAAACTTGTGATATCTTAAAATATACAGGTACCTCTTGATTGCCATCTCTTATTTAGTCCCAGGAATTTACATTTATTCTTGTTAAAAATCTAGATGGTTGGAGAGTGAAATGATTAAGAGCATGGACTCTGCAATGAACTCCTGAGTTTGAATCCAGGCTCTACCACTAATTAGCTGTGTGATTTTGATCTTGGAAAAAAAATCATTTAGCCTCTGTGTGCCTTAATCTCTCACCTGTAAAATGGTGGTAATAACTGTACTTGCTTCCTAAGGTTGCTGTGAGGATTAGGGTTACCATCTGTAAAGCGCACAGAACAGTACCTTGCATATAGTAAAAGCCACATAAATGCTGGTCATTACTGATTGATACTTTGGATAATTTAGTCTCTATTATCCCATGGAGGAACAGTATTAACTACTTTTACAGCTTTATAAAATTAAACACCACTTTCATGCCTTTGTTTTTGGGTGTTGAAGACTGGACCGCTGACAGAAAAGCCCATGGCATGGTATGAAAGGTTTCCCTAAAGTACACCAGTCTTTTATTTTAAACAGCTATATTGAGATATAATTCACATGCCATACAATTCATCCATCTGAAATGTACAATTCGGTGATTTAGGATATTCACAAAATAGTGCATCCATCAGCACAATTAATTTTAGAACATTTTCACTACTCTAAAAAGAAACCCCATACCTCATAACTGTCACTCCCCAACTTTCTTCCTCCAGACCCTGGAATCATACAATATTCGTCTCTTTGTGATTGGTTTATTTCACTTAGCATAATGTCCTCAGGGTTTATCCATTGTTGTAGCATATGTCAGAATTTCTTTCCATTTTAAGGCTCAGTGGTATTTCTTTGTATGTATATACCACATTTTATTTTTCCATTCATGTGTTGATGTACATTTAGGTTGTTTCCACATTTGGCTATTGTGAATAATGCTACTATGAATACTATGAGAATACAAATATCTCTTTAAGACCCTGCTTTCAATTCTTTTTGGTATGTACCCAGAAGTGGAATTTCTGGATCACAAGATAATACTATTTTTAATTTTTTTAGAACTGCCATAGTTTCCCACAGCAGCTGTACCATCTAACATTCCCACCAACAGTGCCCAAGGGTTCGTAACTTGTCTATTATTGAGTTGTAATTTATGTATTGTAGGTACAAGTCCTTATCAGATACATGATCTGCAAATATTTTCTCCCATTCTGAAGGTTGTTTTACACTTTCTTGATGGTGTCCTTTGAACCATGAAAGTTTTAAATTTTGATGCTGTCCAGTTTACTTTTTAGCTTGTTATTTGTGCTTTTGGTGTTGTATCTAAGAAACCATTGCCTAATCCAAGGTCATGAAAATTCATGCCTCTTTTTTTCTATAAGTTTTATAGTTTTAGCTCTTACATTTAGGTCTTTTATACATTTTAAATTATTTTTTGTATGTGGTAGGGGTGTGAGGATGCAACTTCATTCTTTTTCATGAAGACATCCAATTGCCTCAGTTGCACCACAAAAACCTATTGTTTTCCACCATTGGATTGTTTTGGCATCCTTGTCAAAGATCAAATGACCATAAATGTGAGTTTATTTCTGGACTCATAATTCTAATCTATTGTTCTATAGTCTATCCTTATGCCAGCTTTGTAGTCAGTTTTGAAATTGGGAATTGTGATTCCTCAAATTTTGTTCCTCTTTTCTGAGACTGTTGATACTGGTCTTTTATATTCTTGGTGTGTGGTTATTCAACTACCATCTTCAAATTGTTAACTTTAAAAATAAAACTGTCAGTTATCTTACTGGCAAAAAAATGGGTTGATTTGGGAATAGCAGAGTATTAAAATTCAGGACATGCAAGCTACAACAAAACCACAGGCAAGTCCAGAGAACAAAAGAGAAGAACAGTCTTTTTTTTTTTTTTTTTAGAAAACTGTTCATTTATTTCAGTGAAAGCACCTCTTCTAAAATATTTTTGGACTGTTTGGAATTAATCTAACAACTTACAGCACATTCTTTTTTTTTGTATTATTAATGTACAATTACATAAGCAATAATATGGTTACTAGACTCTCCCTATTATCAAGTCCCCACCATATACCCCATTAGTCACTGTCCATCAGCGTAGTAAGATGCTATAGAATCACAGCTTGTCTTCTGTGTTATACTGTCTTCCCTGTGTCCTGTCCCCAGCCACCCACCCCTGCCCTGCTACATTATGTGTGAGGAAACAGTCTTTTATAGAAGAAAGGACGGAGTTGGGAGGGGCTGTTTTTTTTGTTTGCTTGTTTGTTTTCAAATAGCAAAAACTTTAATTTTATCCAAATTCAGGTTTCAGGTCCCTGAGAAAATTATAAAGTCTCTTAATATCCATCACTTAGTTCCTATAAAGTGACCTATATGAGTAGTTTTTTAACTGCCAAAAAGTTTGCAAGGAACAAACCCACCCCCCCAAAATCCACAAAGATTTAGAAGGCAAAATATATGCCAAAATGTGTTTTCTCTGGGCCAAAGGAAATTATTCAACAAGGGTAATCTCTTCTCTTGTATGGTCACCAAGCCCATGTTCTGGAGCACATGGAGAGTAGGCTTCAGTGCCCATCACTGAACAACACAGAAGGCCCAGCGCACAACACAATCTCCCAGGAATACTGCACAGCCTGTGCCACCTGCCGTGGGGCCCTGGGGCCCCAGCAATCCCACTGTGACACAACCATGCTGAGGGGTTAGGTTTTCCTCTAGGAGATTCTGTGAAATTCAAATTCTAAAGACTTTGCACTTATTACTCTGCTCCAGACAGCACAAATAGGGTGGCAGGTGTTTGCAGGACATAAAATCTAACATTTACTTAGTCACCATCATCATTCTGGGGACTTAAAGAAGTTCCTTTCCCTAGGTCATTTCTGAAGGGGCTGTTTTTTTTTATTAAAGTATCATTGTTATACAGTCTTATGAAGGTTTCACATGAGCAACACTGTGGTTACTACATTCACCCATATTATCGAGTCCCCCCCTGCACTACACCCCACTGCAGTCACTGTCCATCAGCCTACTAAGATGCTATAAAGTCACTATTTTGTCTTCTTTGTGCTATAGTGATGGTTTCTTATTTCATTCAGGTACTAGATGTAACAATACACCTACGTGGCTCAGTTCTTGAATAGACTGCAAAGGATGCCCCCCTACATTATGTGTGCTGATCATAATGCTCCTTAATCCCTTTCTCCCTCCCTCCCCACTCACCCTCCCCTACCCCTTCCCTTTGGTAACTGCTAGTCACTAGTCAGAACTGTTTTAAATAAAAAAATCTATTGAAGTAAACTGGGAGTTTGAAGTACAATGGCTTCTAATTGGCTGAGTTGTGATAGTCTCTCATTGGCTGGACTGTTGCTGGGAGGGAGAAAAATCTTTTTTCTTCCTGCCTGGCTGGCAAAGTTGTATCCATACTGGAATACACTGGCAAGGTCTCTCTTCCAGTTGGGTCTGCAATTGACTACTAGTTGTAGGGTGAAGGGGTTCCCCCTGCTGGCCTCTCAACTCCATTTTGGTGAGATTTCCTTTTATTATTAATTTTCACAAAATACAAAAACTATAATTCAACTCAATTTTCTCCATCTTAACCATATAAATGAGACACAGCCATATGCTTTGCTGAAATCAACAACACTGTACCTATCTCATTGACCTGACATACAAATTTAATAAGGCTTTGAAATAAGTGAAAGGAGAGTCATTTGGCATACTTCTTTGTCAAACACAGAAGCATCTTGGTGATTATCAAATTCTTTTCCATGTCTTCACAAAGCATATGACCTGTCCTAAATTCCTGCTTGGGAATAATGTCAAATAGATGAGTGGATCATTTCTGAAATCTGCCCTTTTCCCCTTTTGCAAACTGCTAGTATCTGCCTCTGTCTGTTCTCTAACCATCCTCAGTATCTGTATCTCCATGATTACAAAGCCACCAGAATGGCCCC